>PVJX010015577.1:0-42255 GCA_004027295.1 Dolichotis patagonum
TGTTTTTGTCAGATCGTGTAGCAGAACTGTTAACAGTCTCACTGTTTGAATGTCTACTTTACATGTTTTAACTTTGTAATTTGAACAACTATTTCCAAGAAGTCAGTATGTAATTAGTCAAGTAATAATTTCTTAGGTTTTATTGTTGTTGTACTTTTCCTTTTTTCCTTGGAATACTGTATGGTTGCTACCCTTTATTCTGTTTTATTTTGTTTAGTTTTTTCCACTTTAAATAAAGTTATAAAAAAAAAAGGAAAAAAAGAAAACGACATTCATTGACCTTGAAACATTATAAATTCTACTTATACAGACACTTAACAAAACAAGTCTCAGGATTAAATGCTATTAAAATACCCTCTTTAAAAGAAGTATTTCATTTTGGGCCGAGCATTTAGCTCAGTGGCTCAAGCACTTGCCTGGTAAGCGTAAGGTCGTGAGTTTGATCCCCGGTACCAAAAAAAAAAAAACAAAAACCAAAAACCAAAAAAACAGAAACCTTCGCTTTATCTCACATCAGGGCCGGCAAATGTATGGCACCTGTGCTGCAGCAGGCTGGCTGTATCACTGAAAGCTCTAAAAGGCTTATATCACTGTCATATACCACTAGGAATAAATGTGATCCACATATGTGAATATTTTACACACACTTGAAAGCAATGCTAGTTAAAAAAATTAAACCACTTTTGATAGAGGTAGTCAGAAAATGCCTTGATTTGTCACTGAGTAAAATTCTATTACTTGGTCCTGACCTCTAAACTGTACGAGGAACATTCTAGTCAATATTATGAATACCAAATCATCCACTGTAACAAAGGATTGACCTGAGGAATTTTAAGTGTGACAAATGCGCATCTTTTTTTTTTTTTTTTTTGGTACTGGGGATTGAACTAACAACTATGCGCTTGCTTATGCCACTGAGCTAAATTCCCCAGACCAAATGCGTATCTTATAGTTGCTGCTTCTATAGTCATAAACTATTCCTACTCATAAATCCTTCCCTATTGTATCATATTAAGTTTAGAAGCTTAATATCATGGGTGGTTCTGTTTACTGATGCCTGTTTTTAAAAAATTAGCATAGGTAATTTTTTGTATTCTAGCACAAAAGTGCTTCACATTTTTCCTGTAGTTTAAAATACGCATTTTGGAGGCTGGGAGTGTATAGCTCAGTGGAATGGTTGCCTTGCTAGTGTACGGTCCTGGTTTTAATCCTCATATGACAAAAACATAAATATGGTAAGCTTTTTTTTCTATTTTTGGGATGTTTGGGAAAAGTAAAGATCCAGGCTTGATACCTTGCTAATTTGGCAGCTTGATTCAAAGGTGCTGAATATATTCCTGACGGGTAAGTTTGATAAAGGCACACATAGCAAGAGATGACCATGTTACCATATTGAGAAAAGCAGTTAACCCTTCCAGGTAAGATCAGAAAGGATAACACATATTTTTTTCAGTGTGGGGACTGAACCCAGGGCCTTGGGCATGCTAGGCAAATGCTGTATCACTGAGCTACACTCCAGCACAAAATATTTTATCTGCTTTCCAAAGTAATATTAATTAAAAGTATATACAGAATATATGAATCATTTACAAAAATTTTCACCAATAAAAATTTAGTAATTTTCTTTGCAAAAATTGTACATTTGTTAGTGAGTGCCTGATACTTGTTAAAGTATCAAGTAACACAGGACAAGGTATTATTATACAACAAAACACACAGCTGGAAAACATTTTATTGTTTTCTACTTCATAGAACATTGCTCAGGACCACAAGCTTTTATCTTTTTCCCATAACTTCTAATTTATAAGTATCACTTAAAAAATATTTACTAATGCTATAAATATTATTGTCTTTCTCCATATTAATGATTTTAATGAATGCCATATCCTTTATATCTTTTGGTCCTTTAGTCAAAAAGATAGACTCAAAGTTTAAATCAGACATTTAGACATTCAAAACTGGTTTTCAAAAGCACACCCACACAAACCAAATCTGTATCAGCAACTCTAATTTAAAAAAACACAATTAAAAAAAATGAATTTTTTAAATAAAAGGGTTAATGGCCAAATTAAAGGAAGTTTAAGCATCAGGTTTAATATCTTAAATTTTAGGTTATTCAGAAATATATATTGTGAATAATAAGAATCATTTCATAAATATATATGTATAAATATAAATATGTATCTACAGGATCTGCAATGCAGGAGTAAATTCTTTAAAGAAAAAAATTGCACTTTTAGATTATCAAGATGTCAAATTTACCCTTCAAGTGAAATATAATTACCAATCCAGGTGCTTTTGGCACAGCCTTTGACACATAAAACCTGTGAACATTGACACAATCTTAAAAACACAATGCTTTTATATTTTATTTACTGGAATATGAAGAATTAAACAGAATTTAGAATCCTGACTAAAAAATCTCAGATAATTGCAACTGCTTAATTAAATACAAAAAATATTGTTTAAAAAAGACCTTCAACCTACCTTTATTTACATCTGAAACACGTAAAATTTTACCAAGATTTCTCCAATCTCTTCAGCAAGAATTCCCAGCACACAAAGGTAACATTGTCTTTTTCTACTCATGTATGATTCAGATCACACCCCAGTATATAAGGACAAAAAATAGATGTATAATAAAAAGATAGGATAAATCAGGAGAGGCTTTTTGGTCTTGAATTCTTCACCCACTAACAATGAAGCAGCACTGTAGGCAGCCCAAAACACACCGAACAGCTTAAGGAAGAAAAAAAAAAAGGTAGCATATTAGCAAATCAACTTTTTGGATATCATAGAGTATAAATCATGTTTACGCTATTCTTTAAAGAAATCACCAAAAAAAAAAAAAAATCAGTCACCAACTGTGGTAAATAGTAAAACTTACTAAGAATGTTAAACATATGTTCATCTTTACTCTTAACTTCTGTGGATGTGGTCTTCATAAAATCACATCTGCAAGGTGTGGTTGCACATGCCTATAATTCCAGCACTCAGGAGGCTGGGGCAGGAGGATTGCTGCAAGTTTGAGGCCAGCCTGGACTACGTAGTGAGTTCAAAGCCAGTTTGAATTACATAGTGAGACTCTCTCAAAAAACAAAAAACAAAACAAAACAAAAAACACCAAAAAACAGGAAGAGGAGAAATCAAAATGTCTGTTTAATCATAAAAAAATCACTTGGGATACCTATTAAAAGAAACTTGTGGAACTTGCTTTAGTTCTGCTGATTTTGAATTCCTAAAATACGGTTCTAGTTATCAGCCTTGTCAATAAGTGTCCCTGGTGACTTCGTAAGGCAAATTCTTAGCCTCTATACAGAGGCGGAATCCAGGGAATGCTAAACTGCATCCCTATCCTCTTCCCCCACCCCTGTTTTGGTACCAGCATGGTGATGCATACTTGTAATCCCAGTACTTGAGAGCCTAAAGCAGAGGACTGCCCTGGGTTTAAGAGCAGCCTGGACTACATACTAGTGAGTTTTTTGTTTTTTGTTACAGGGATCGAACTCATGACTACACGCTAACAAGGCAGGCGCTTATGCCTGCTGAGCTAAATCCCCAGGCCCCATACTAGTGAGTTGAAGACCACTCTAAACTACACAGCTAAATACTTAGTCTCAAAAGTTTTTTTCTCTGTCTCAAAAAACAAAACAATTCTCAGACAAGGTCTTGGCTAACTTGTCAATTTTAGCCTTAAACTTGGTGATCCTGCCTCAGCATCCTAAGGACCTAGGATTATAGGTGTGTGCTCTATGACCAGGAAAGTTTCTAGAAAGAAAGTAAAAAATATAACTATTACTAGACCAAAGGCTGAAAATAAAATATATCCCTGAAAAGTAAAAACATCTCCATTTAAGAAGCTGAGAAGGGGCTGGAGATATAGCGCAGTGGCATAGTGCCTGCTGGCAAGTGTGAGGTCCTGAGTTCAATTTTTGGTACCAATAAAAAAGAAAAAAAAAAAACAGATTAAGGGGAAAAAATTTTTTTTGGTGAAATTTTATACAATATTTGTTTTAAGTATCACAATTTTTTCCCCAGGAATAGGTAGAAGTACAGGATTAAACCAGGTATGGTGTCTTACTTCTATAATGCATTTTAGAGGCTGAGGCAGGAAGATTCTTGCAAATTCAGACCAGCCTGGGCTACAAAGTGAGTTCAAGGCCAGCCTGAACTGCATAGTGACACCTTGTCTCAAAAAACCAAACCAAAACAAACCAAACCAAAAGTACAGATTAAATAAAAAACAGGGAAAAAAGGTCACATTTTGGTTAACAGTTTCATTAAAGAAAAATACAGCATGGTTTTCTGATTATATAACATGCTAGAGTATTTCTACTGGAGTATCTATTAATTAGTCATCAAAGACATTTTACAGCATAAATAACAGAAGAATTTCAAGGAAAGAAATTATAAAAACAGTGACAAGCCCGGCAGAGCATACCTTCTCAGCCTTCATTACTGACATTTTAGGGACAGTAATTCTTTGTTGTGGGGACTGTCCAATGTACTGTTGGGTGCTAAACAGCATATCTGACTTCTCCCCCCCCATCCATGCTAGTAACATGCTCCTCCCCATCAGTAACACGCAAAAATCCCTCAGACAGGGCCAGAGACACAGCTCAGTGGCACAAGCACCTGCTTGGCAAGTGCGAGGTCATGAGTTTCATCCTGGTACAAAACAAAACAAAACCAAACCTCAGACCTTGTGAAGGATCACCTGGGGAGCAACCTGACTTCAGCTGAGGACCACTGATACAGGGTTTAAAAACAAAGACAACGATACTGTGTACTGGATGAAAATATATTTGGGATGGTCTAACTTTCTACTATGCTTTTTAAACTTAAAAAAAAAAAGAGGTCATGTAGGGTGGTACACAGCTGTGTCCCAGCTTTCTGTGATGCTGAAGCAGGAAGACTGCAAGTCAGGCCCAACCAGGAGCCCTTACTTAGTGAGACCCTATCTCAAAATAAAAAAGGGTTGGGGATGTAGCTTAGAAAACAGGCCCTGAGTTCAATCCCCCGTATGACCAAAGGGGTAAAAGAAAGAAGGCAAGGAGGAAAAGGAGGAAGACAAGGAGGAAGAGGAAGAGGGGGAGGGGGAAGAGGGAGCAGTGGCAGACAGGTGTGGTGACGCACATTTTTAATCTCAAGTGCTGGAGAGACTAAGCCAAGATCCCAACTTTGAAGATGGCCTGGGCAATTTAAGTGAGACCTTGTCACAAACTAAAAACAAAAGGTTGGGATGTAGCTCAATGGCATAGCTACATCCCAGCATATATGATAGCTTGGGTTTAATCACCATTATGGTATTAAAACAAAAAACAAAAACAAAACCCTAACTATAAATAAATAGGGCTGGGGATGTAAGTCATTGCTCCCTGGGTTCAATCCTCAGTATGGTAAAGAAAAAAAAAAAAAAAGAAAAATAATTGAGGCATACAGCAAAGTATATGGAAATATACAAAATAAAATCATGACCAAATTTTCATGTCATTATTAGGTTTTTTGTTGTTACTATAAATGGTTGTAACTCAGTAATGCTAGAGTTAACTGACAAGCATTTTGGAACATATTTCTCAACAAATCTTGGACTAAAATTAGAAGCATATATAATAACTTATTATCCAGTGAAGATTAAACAATCTTTTGTTTTGGATTGTAGGTCTTGCTATGTAGTTCAGGCTGACCTTTAAACTCACTATATAGCCCAGGCTGGCATCAAACTCACTGTGATCCTCCTACCTCAGCTTCCTGAATACTGGGATTACAGATGTATGCCACCATACCTGGCTCTAAAAGTAATTTTTAGGGCTGGGGATTTAGTTTAGCGGCTTAAGTGCTTGCCTGGTAACTGCAAGGTCATGAGTTCGATCCCCAGTACAAAAAAAAAAAAGTAATTTTTAAAAATCCAATCTTACTCATTTTCTATGTTATTATGATATTTGTATGCTATATAAAGCTTAAGAACTGATTTTCACTTGAGCCAACTGACTAAAAATAACCAGAGGACATTTTCAGCAATTCTAAGAATATTTTCAGAAATACTCAAACAAGTTTAATTCAGGTAAAACAACACAGCAGACTGATTCTAAATGAATCATGTGGCATATCTACTAAGGAAAGAATAATCAAACAGCAGCATTAAGCTAGCTGCTGCTGTTCTGTAAGGCTTGAAAACTCAGGTTTTTTTTTTTTTTTTTACTATTTTCTTTTTTGGTACCAGAAACCGAACTCAGGGCCTTGCACTTGTCAGGCAGGCGCTGCACTGCTGAGCTACATCCCCGGCCTGAAAACTAAGTTTTTAAAATCTAATTAAAATGAAAATATTTGGACTGGGGAGATAGTGGTAAAGCACTTGCCTACGACATGCCAGGTCCCAGATTCAATCCCTTAGGACCACAAAAAAAATTTTTTTTGGGTCAAAAGAAACATTTTCGGGCTGGGGATATAGCTCAATGGTAGAGTGATTGCCTCGCATGCACAAGGCTCTGAGTTCAATCACCAGTGCCCCTCCCGCCAACAGCAACATTTTCTTGGCCTCTCAAATGTTCAAACAATTCAAACATACAAAGATGACCTCAAAATAATCCTTTATATTTGTCATAACAGCAGCTATCGCCTCAGTGTCTATCAAACACTTCAAATCTTTGTAACAAACTTTTATTGGTACTGGGGATCAAACTCACGAGTGTACACTTGCAAGGCAGGTACTTATGCCACTAAGCTAAATCTCCAGCCCTTGTAACAAACTTTTAAAAAACAACTTAAGATTCCTATTGTTAAGAATAAATTTGCGGCAAGAAAAATTAAGATACCCTCAAAAGGCCAGCTGACAAAAAGGGGCATAACCAGAACTTGAATTCAAAATGGATTGGTGGGCCGGGGATTTAGCTCAGTGGCTTAAGCGCCTGCTTGGCAAGTGCGAGGTCGTGAGTTCGATCCCCGGTACCAAAAAAAAAAAAAAAAAAAAAAAAAAAAAAAAAAAAGAAACAAAATGGATTGGTTCTGAAATCCACACTTTTTAAATATCCAATGCCTACAGAACAGTATTAGTCTATGGTTGCCAAATTACAAAAGGAATCATTATTTCTTTCATATTGGAATTTGCTAATGAACTTTAAATAAAACAAAATCTCATCAACATTAGGTGGCTCTAATTACTTAAAAACACTTTAGTATGAACATTACATAATAACAGTTCTAAATCAGGTATGATGGCGCACACCCCTAGTCCCACCACTCAAAAGGCTGAGGCAGGAGGATAAGCCCCAGTTCAAGGTCAGGCTACATAACAAGACCCTGTCTTAAAAAACAACAACAACAACAAATCCTTCAAAAATAAATTTGATGTTTATAAACAGTAGTCTTCACTGGGCATGGTGGTGCTTGCCACGAGTTTGAGGCCAGCCTGCAGTACATAGTGAACACAAAGTGAGCCTGAACTACATAGTGACCCTGTCACAAAACACAAAAAGAAAAACAAAGAACACCAAAAGTGGTAGTCTTAAAAAGTTTTATTCCCATTAAAAAAAAACTACATTTGCTGTAGTAAATGTAAATATACACTACTAGAGCCTTTATTTTCAATACTAATAAACATAGAAATTAATGCTAATATATAGTAATATTTAATATAATCAGTAAACGTTTAAAACATGTTAGTTTAACTTAGTATCTGCATTACACAAAATCAAATTCAAATCATACCTATCATATCGATAAAGCTAATATTCAAATAAAATTAAGTTATTAAATAAATGTACAGTGAAATTTTAAATATCTCCTTCAAAATGTAAGTTAGATGAACTCATATTACAAATACCAATGAGAAAAACTCAGCATTACAAAATTATGACTATATCCTGAAGTTCAATTTGCTTTTGTTTTTCCTTCCAGAAATATTTTGTAATTTCTGGTGATTAAAGAAAAAAATATTTTGAGTTAGTAAACTTAGTAAGGAAGATCTCTGTTTCAAAGTACTAGTGACTGCCTGATAAACAGTTTTATATTACCATATTCTTAGCCAGAAGCCTGGTATACTTTCTCCTACTTGAAAATAATAAACTATATAAAATCTATCATATAACTTACTTTTATAAGTGTGGACACCACTTCAAATGATCCAACCACCAGAAGTATAGGGGCTATTACGATGAGAGGAAGTAATGAATAGCCTATAACTCCAAGAACTTGGCCATATGAAACCTGTGAATTTTAAAAATTTTAAATAAATATAGAAATAAAAAAACTCATTTTATTCAACATTAAATGTCACATATTCTGTTGTCCTTTCATAATTGTGAGAATAAAGAAGGAATTACATAATATCAAATTCCACCATATTACAAATTATCATATTACAGTAGTCTGCTGTTCCCAGGCCCTTTCACCAACCATTATGGTTGCAATTAGGGTCAATTTGCTGATGACACCCAACTCTTCTAAGTTTCAGCCCTATCGCTCTTGAAATTCAGAACTGTATATCTAATTACCTTTAGTATACCTCTACACTATACTTTTTCACTATTTTCCCTAAATTGTAGAAGAATTATTTAAAAGGAATGCAATTATTCCATTCAGATTAAAAAACAAAAAATCTAACGTCCAAAGAAGCTAGATGTAACAACTTCAGTCCAAAGGGAAGAAAGGTTATCCAGAAGAAACTAAAACGAAAACTATTTTTTAGTGACTTCTCTGCTCCAAGTTTTGAGATGCAGCTTCAATGCTGTGAAGATCAACCGCAGTTACAACACTTTGAAGTGCCCATTATGACTGATTCTTAAGTGAGACCAAGTGTTTTGCTCAGGAAAGTTCAAATGAACTCTCACTCCTATATCCAAGTCTTAAATTACAATAATAAATTTAGTAAAATCTATTTTCATATAAGTATACCAGGTTTGTCTAAGATATAAAAATCAAATATAAACAAATATAATTTTGTGTTTATCAGAATTATTTAGAATTTCTATATGTAAAATGAAAGTTTCACAGATACTACTTGAAGTTTATTTTAGTCTTAGGTTCATATGTTGAACTGAGCATATGCACTGATTGATTACATAGACATATATGTACGATTATATATATGTTAATTCTCTTCTGAAACTCCAGGGAGGGAGAAAAGTAGATTCCTTTTCATGAGGCATAAACAGGAGAATAGGGGCTGGGGATTTAGCTCAGTGGCATAAGTGCCTGCTTTGCAAGCGCACAGTGGTTAAGTTCGATCCCTGGTACAAAAAAAAAAAAAGAGTTGTCATAAGTAGGAGAATAGGAGACAAGATAACAGTAACATTATTTTGGAAGCCAAAAAGAAGAATTAGAGACAAGCAATGAACTTGACAGATCTTTTCAACAAGCCTAAGGAGGGTTCAAGATTTCTTCAGCATTTAAAATTTGATATTCATAAAATCAGCCTGATATGAACCCAGATACATATCATAACTCTCTCTAGCAACTTGTTTTACTCTCTCTACGAAATAAATTGCTAGAATTTCTAGGTTTACAGTAATTCATAAAGTCACATATTTAATACAGTAGTGGTTTTCAACGTGCCCTGTGGACCCCTGGGAATCCTAGAGATTTTTTCAGAAGATGTAAAGTTAAAACTTCTTTTTTTTTTTTTTTGGACCGGGGATCAAACTCATGACCTTGCACTTGCCAGGTAGGCCACTGTACCACTGAGCTAAACCCTCAACCCCACACTATTTTTTTAATAATACTAACAAAACATTATTCCTAGGCATGGTGGTGCACGCCTGTAATCCCAGCACTCAGGAGGCTGAGGCAGAAGGATCACTGTGAGTTTAAGGCCAGTCTGGGTTACACACATGGTAGATTCATAGTGGACTATATAGTGAAACCCTGTCTCAAAAACAAAACAAACACAAAAACATTATTTGCCTTTTTCATTGGGTTGATACTGGCACTAAGAGGACACAAACAATGGTGAGTAAATTTGGTGTTGCCTCAGCACAAATCAAGGTGCTACAAATTTTATTAGTAGTCACTATGTTATTACAGAAAAACTCAGCCAGTTTTTATGTATGAATGTAGTAAAAATGGATGTGGGTATGTTGTTGCATGCCTGTAATCCCAGCTAGTTAAGAGGCTGAGCTAGGAGGACTGCAAGTAGGAGGACACCATCTTAAAATACAAATAAAGAGGGAGGAGCTGGGCAAGGAAGCCCGTACCTGCGACACTAGGACTGCGGGAAGCTATGGCAGGAGGATCAAAAGTTCAAGGCCAAACCAAACAACTTAGTAAGAACCTGTCTCACGGACAAAAATGTCGGGGGCAGGGGTATAGCTTAGTGGTACTGTGTTTGTCCAGCATGTGTGAGACCCTGAGTTAAATTCCCAATGGCCTAGTGCCTGCCTGGCAATGCGACGTTGTGAGTTCAATCCCCAGTACTAATACATACATACATACATACATACATACATACAAATTCAATCTTCTGAGTATACGTCTTTTTAATATTCTGATGAATAGTGATTGAGTAGCTATCCAAAAGAATAAAATCTGTGACTGAGTGGAGTTGAGTTAGATGGATTTTCTATGGATCATCATTTTTGCTTGCAAAGACAACTGATAAATTACGATTATTCAGACTTGCACAAAGCAAGCATGTTCTTGAAAAGAAATAAAGTGAGCCTGTTCTATCAACAGAAACAACTCACAGTATTCGTTGCAAATGATAAATTTTAGATTTCCAACAAAAATTTGAATTGAAAAACTTGTATTCACTTATGTAAGTTTTCCAATATAGTCTTTTTTGATGCCATGGGTGGTGATATTAGTAAATGTGACTTTTTGATATTACTAATAAAATAACATTTAGCCAGGCATGGGGCACATGCCTAGCATCCCAGCACTGGAGAGGCTGAGGCATGAGGATCACCATAAGTTTGAGGCCAGCCCAGGTTACCCAGTGAGGTCAAGGCCAACCTTAACTATATAGCAGTAGTGAGACACTGTCTAAAAGAAAAAAAAAAAGTCAACATTTAAAATGTGCAAAACTCAGTGAACTGGGCTGGGGTTCAGCTCAGTGGCATAAGCACTGCCTTGGCAAGTAAAGGTTGTGAGTTGGATCCCCAGTACTAAAACAACACAAAACAAAACTTCAGTGAACTAATAGTATTTTCTAGAACACCAATGCATGATATTACAAAATCATGCTTCGGCAAAAAAAGAGCCACTTAAAGAAAATTTAATTAAACACTGTAAAAAGTTCATTGACATGGTTTGAGATTCCTCAATTCAATAAATTTTTAAGAAACGACTGGAAGCAGTCTATATACTCATCAACAAATGAAAGGACAGAGGAAATGTGGTTATTTATACACACTGGGGTACTACTCTGCTATGACTGATTAAGTCATTTGTAGAAAAATGGATGCATTGTCAACCCATAATATCAAGAGAAATAAATCTGACACATATGCTTAAAAACTATATTTCTTCTATATGAAAAACTCAAAGTATAAATAAAGAGCAAAATAAAAGACACAAGATAGGGAGATCATCTTTCACAAATGTGAAAAGGATGTTAGGAGCGGGGAAAGAAAGTTGATACAAAAAGAATTCAGATGTGTCATGTACATATACCAACTACCTACAACGAATACATTTATTATGTACCTTAAACAGGTACTTATTTACTTACTATTATTTATTTATTTATTTATGAGACATGGTCTCACTATGTAGTGTGGGCTGGCTTTGAACTGACTTATATGGCCCAGGCTGGCCTCAAACTCACAGTGATCCTTCTGCCTTAGTCTCCCGAGTGCTGGGATTACAGGTGTGCACCACCAAGTCTGGCATATTTATTTTTGGTCAATTAAGTTAATTGGTACATTTTAGGCACACATAATGGTCACATTCATCATAGAAATCTGTACCTGTACATGATAAAACTTGATGCTTTTTCCCATTCCTCTACCCTCCCTTCAACTTTTCTTCCCCTTCTCCTCCTCCTCCTTTTTTTTTTTTTATCGGTACCAGGGATCGAACTCACAACCGTGTACTTAAAAGGCAGGCGCTTATGGTACTGAGCTAAATCCCCTCCTTCTTTACAAAAGCTTTATTTCCAGTTTTTCCTTCTCTCATCTTTTTCTTTTTCCTTCCTTTCTTCTCCTGCTCCCCACTCCCTTGTTCCCGTTCCCATTTGAACATTTTCTTCCTATTTCACAATATCTGTTACATATTTTGGTCCTACTCACTTCTCCTCCAAGAACTCTGGCCAGTAAGAAAATTGTCAGTGAGCCAAATATCCAAATGGTTATGATCCAGGAGACCACCTTTAAGGGAAAAAGAATTCATATAATTAATATTACTGAATGAAGCAAGATGATAATTTTTCAGGAATTCAATTCTCTACCATTTAAAATAGTTTGGTGTGCATGAGTGCAGGACATAGAGATGCAATATATACGGGTCTCATGTATCTTTCCAAAACTTAATAAGAATACAATATGTAATGCAATTTTACAAACAAATTGAATATTTAACAAGTATCATTTGTCTTAAGGAAACCTCAGCGTTTCTTTTTTTCTTTTGGTACTGGGGATCGAACTCAGGACCTTGTGCTTGCCAGGCTGGTGCTGTGCCACTGAGCTATATCCCTGGCAATACTAAAATACTAAGCATAGAACATCTTTGTGCTTGACTTTTTTCTTTTTTGGTACCGGGAATTGAACTCTAGACTTTGAGTTCTCAGGTGCTGCGCCACTGAGCTATAACTCTGGCCCTAGCATTTGAAAGCATAATTGTTAATAAAAAAATTTAAAAATAAAAAAAGCATTTACTGATAACCCCTTAGTTTTGACCAGTGGTGGCAAACTTAATGGCACATGTGCCGCAGTGAGCTGTTTGTATCATCGAAGGCTGTAAAACAGTGATGGCGAACCTTTTATAGCTTTCAGTGGTAACGAACAGCCCGCTGCAGCACACGTATTAGGGGTTCACCAGCACGGCTCTAAAAGGTCCACCATCACTGGTTTATAGTATCCTGATGGAAAATTCACATCCAAAATAATTTGCCTATCTTCTCTAAAGTCTTTAAAACTTATATTACACATTTATCCAAGTACAGAATATGGACGACATTGTAAGAATTGTAACTCCTGAGACTTAGTTTAATGATACATACATAGCTTTAAAATTATCTTTTGGGAGAGTCTGGAAATAACACCTCACTAGAATAAAAAACAGAGCGCTCATATCTTGGTTTCTAAATACACCCCAAATAAAGAACTGAGATTCCTTGGCAAAATGGTCCCTTTACAAGCTAGAGTGGGGAGAATACAAGATTAGCTTAGAACACTTTGTGGGGTCACAGGACATGAATGTGTAAAAGAAAAAAAATGATGGGATAAGTTGAAAGGACACATAGTGCCACCTGAAAGTATCCAATGGCTCAAGATGGAACACTGTGAGCAAAAAAAAAAAAAAAAAAAAAAAAGGATTAATTCTAGATTATAGCATGGAAACTAAAATATTCATGCGCCTATACTGACATGAATAGAGTAACTGAGTAAGTAATGGGAAAAAAGGGACAGTTGTTGCTTAGAGAATACCAATTAATAAATGTTGAAGGAATGAAAGAAATAGGAAGATCATCATTCAATAAACACTATAGTTAAAACTGCTACATATGAGACTCATCAATGGATATAAAATTAGTGGGTAAAAGAAAAAGAAACAGAACATTTGCACAATTGCAAAATAGCTCCAGATTAATTATAAACAGAAATACAGTTATTTCACAGTAGAGGAAATGGACAGAAATATCCTATCACTTAACCAAGTGATCAAGGTTAATAACACCATTACTATAAGAATAGTAACACATGCTCTCTGTTAGTACACAGAGAAGAGCACAATGCCCTTCCTGTAGTAATCTTGTCAAAAATGCATAGCACCAATCCAGAATAATTTTTTTAAAGACAGGGTCTCACTGTGCAGTTCAGGCTGGCCTGGAACTCACTAGGGAGCCCAGGCTGGCCTCGAACTTGAAGTGATACGGGCTCAGCCTCCCTAGTGCTGGGATTACAGGTGTGTTCTACCACACCTGGCTCTACCTGACATCTTATGAAGATACAGTAACCTTCAGTTTTTTGCCTTAGCATCCTTTGTTCAAATAAAGATTATACAAAACAGATAAAACTAGAGATGCTATAGATGAAGAACAAGAGATAGATAGGAAACCTGATTCCCCATTCAACTTCTTTAGTGGTCTTTATAATATTTCAATAGAAAACATGATATAAATTACTGATCTGGAGAAACATTAATAGCATTAGTGTAATAATATATTAAAGACCTTGCAATGTGGAGATTACTATGGACTTACCCAGGTGTAGCCTAAATGTAGTAACAACTGTCCTTAAGTCAGGAAAATTTGAGTACAGCAGAGGAAAAAGCAATGCGAGCATGGAAATGAATTGTAGTGACACACCCAGGAGCTAAAAATGCTGGCAGCTTCTAGAAGTTAAAGAGACAAGCAACAGATTCTTCAGTTCCTTAAGAGGAACCACCCACTGACATTTTGATCTTAGCCCTGTAGGTCTCACTGCAGACTGCTGGCCTCCAGAATTATAAAAGAATACTATTATAAAGAATACTATTATAAAAGAATACTATGTGCTATTTCAAGCAAATAAGCTGTGGCAAATTGCTATAGCAGCAACAGGAAATTAATTTGCTTCTAAAAAAAGAAAAAAATTAATTTACTTCCAAGTCACTAAAGAGTTACAGTTCCCTAAAGTCTTAAATGGGGAGAAAGTGACGTGCGTATGTTGTGTTTGGATGGTAAAGACCCTGAGGGAGGACAAAGTGATGAAAATAACAGTAATAATACAAAACACATATCAAATCTGGGTGTGGCGGGACATGCCTGTAATTTAGCACGCTTAGAGACTAAGAAAGGAAGGTCATAAATTTGATCTGGGCAATTTAGTGAGCCTAGTGTGACCCTGTCTCAAAATAGGCAGTGATGTTTCTGCCTCAGCCTCCCAGATACGGGATTTAGGTATGCACCACCATACCAAACAAAAGCTGCAGATTTAAAAAAATTAAAAATAAATAAAAGGTAGAACATAGTTACGTATTACATCTCAAACTCTATCCTTTCAGGAAAACATAAGGGCAGGGTCAAACTCTTTTGCCACTGGTTGAGACCAGTCAGTTGAGAGCTGTTCCATCCATTTAACCACACTGTGCTACAAATACTAGTATTTTCTGTATGAATGATGACAAGATAAATCTTGGAAAGTACTATTTAAGTGCCTAACTCTACCCTTTTTTAAACTACAGTTTTAGAACAGTTCAAGAACAGTTTTAGGAATAAACAAGTAAGAAACAATGGTGTTATACTCAAGCCTCCTGTGTTCAGAGGTGGCGCTTTCAGAAGGTGACTGGATCATGTGGGTGCTATGCTCTCCAGTGGGTCTATCCTAAATGATGAGCAGGTGACCGATATAGCAGATGACTCTGGATTAAAACCTCCAGAACTGTGAGCCAACAAACTCTTTCTTTTGCAGGGCTAGGGATTTAGCTCAGTGGCATAAGTGCCTGCCTGGCAAGCTTGAGGTCGTGAGTTTGATCCCCGGTACCACAAAAAAAAAAAAAAAAACCCAAACAAACTTTCTTTTGCATGGTACACTTTATCCAAGAAACAAAAAGCAACTAATACAAATGAGCAAAGATAAAGCACTTCTCAGACAGAAATGTATAATTATAATTAATATATAAAATTCACATTAAGAATTCGTATAAAAAAGGATATACTTACCCTAAATTGTCCATACAGTGATATCATAGAAAAGAAAAGAACAACTGCCAGAGGACCCCAAAAGTCAGGATTGTCTCTCACCACTTGTCTATTAAAACCAAGTGATGGCATTGGCATCAAAACACATCGGATTTTGTAGTAAATATCCTTTAGATCGATATCCAATTCTTCCCTACAATTAAAAAAAATTCTCAGGAAGTACACAATTCTGAGTATTATGACAGTTACAAAAGAATTTAAGAAAAGTTTAAGTTGGGCAGGGTGGTGCATCCCTATAATCCCAGCACATAGGAGGTTGAGGCAGGATGCTCAGGAGTTGGAGGTCAGTTTGGGCTACACAGTGAGTCTGAAGTCAGTGTGGGACACATTGTAAGTCTTTGTCTCAACCCTCACCCCAACCCCCCAAAAGTACATATGTATGTATGCATGTATTTTGTTTTTTTGGGTCTCGCTATGCAGTTCAGGCTGGCCTTGAGCTCATTTTGTAGCCCAGGCTGGTCTTGAACTCTCAATGATCCTCATACCTCACTCTCCCAAGCATGTATTTATTTTTTGAGACAAAGTCTTATTATGTTGTTCAGGCTGGCCTTAAACTTGTGGTGATCCTCCCACTTCAGCCTCTCAAGTGCTGCGATTACAGGTGTGTGCCACCACAACTGGCATGAAAAAGTTTTTAATGTTAAATAGTGACAGCATGATAGCCACAGGTTAACAAAATATTTGCATTTAAAGTATCATAATTCACTGTGCAAGGTGAACTATCTCAAGTGAATGAGATGTTTCACTATTTCAGTACTACCTCAGCTGGACGGAACTCACAGTTGCTGATGGCTTACAATTGTTAGCCTGTAGTGAGGCTGAGAGCATCTAGGAGCTGGTTTTCCTTTTGCCAGTGTCCTGGAGGCAGTATCAAATTATTTTTCTTTTGGTACCAGGGATCATACTTGTGACCTCATGCCTCCCAAGTAAGTGCTTATGCCGCCGAGCTATATCTCCAGCCCCAATTTTTTTTTTTTTAACTAGGGATCAAACTCATGACCTCACACTTGCTAGGCAGGTGCTGGGCCACTGGGCTATATCCCTGGCCCAGGCAGTATCAATTTAACACAACTGTAAATTAAACTGCTTGACAATTTTGGGACCATTCTAATTCAGCCTGCAAACCTACAGAACTAGTGTAGAGTTTATATTCTCAGGGAAAATTTTTCTTTCAACAACCCACCCTATGTTCAACTGAAGCAAACTTCATTGCTTTTTCTATGTGGTACATCATTTCTTACCCATCCTGATATTAAGAAGACAGCTCTTTGATGTCCCAGCTTTATACTATTTTGAAGTATTTTATTATTTTTATTCTATTTTTGTAGAATAAAAATAATTTTTTATTCTACAAAATTTTTGAGTTTGTGGGAATTAAACTCAGGACCTTGCATTTGCCAGGCAGGAGCTGTGCCACTGAACTATATCCCCAGCCTACTTTTTTTGTTAATATATATAATAACTTCATCTTATAATCTATACTTACATTTGATGAAATATAGTATATTAACATTAAGAAAAATGTTTCAGGTTTTTGTGGTTTTTTTTTTGTTTTTTTTGCGGTACCGGGGATCGAACTTGTGACCTTGCGCTTGCCAGGCAGGCACTTATGCCGCTGAGCTAAATCCCCAGCCCCAATGTTTCAGTTTTTAACCCCCCAGTAATTAACTAGAAAGAAAAAGCTGGGAATGCTTTAGTTTTATAAAGCTATAGGTTGGTTCTTTCTAAAACTATACTTTACCTTTCTCCCCCCAAATGAAAATTACAAGATTCCACAACTATGAAGAAAATAGAAGTCTTCCTATAGTTTAAGTACCAAAGGCAGCTGTGGACTTTCTATGTAATAGATTTTGGAAATCTTTTTAGAAATCTTAAATAGTTTTAAATTTGAATTTCAACAATAAAGCAATCAAAAGCTGTTTTGTGACTGTAAGGGATATAGCTCAGCAGCACAGCACCTGCCTGGCAAGCATAAGGTTGAGTTTGATTCCCTGGTACCACCCCCTCTCCCCCCAAAACACACTACATGATTACTTGAGACAGCAGATAGACCCAGGTCCAGGACACTGGCTTTCACTATGCAGTTCAGGCTAGTGTTGAACTCACTCTGTAGCCCAGGCTGGTTTGGAACTCCCAGTGATCCTCCTGCCTCAGCCTCCTGAGAGGGCTGGGACTTCAGGAATATGCCACCATGCCCAGCAATATTACCATTCTTTTTCTTTTTGCCATATAACAAATAAAAAAGTTTCATTGTTTTAGGTTTTTTTTTTTTTTTGGTGCCAGGGATCAAACTCAGAACCTTGCATTTGCCAAGCAGGCACTTAATGCCACTGAGCTAAACCCCTGGCCTGTTTTAGTTTTATTTATTCCACTCTTCTACCTTTTTTTTTGTTGTCGTTGCTGGGGATCAAACTCATGACCTCGTGTTTGCCAAGCAGGCACTTTCGCCGCTAAGCTAACTACCCAGCTCTTTTTAGTTTTATTTAAATACTAGTAAAATTGAAAATTGTTATGGCCTTTGACTGAAAAGGTTAAGATATTTTCACATTTGTTTTTAAATTACATGAAAGAATATAAACGTCCCACAGACTATTGCTTAAAATAAAATAAAAAGTATGTGTTATTTTTACATACAAAAGTGGCTTGTTATCTTCAGGATCATCATCTTCAACTTCCAAAAGCCAGCCATATCCTCTTTGTCTCAGAAATGTAGTAGCTGTAGATTCTTTGATAAAATCTCCACCAAGGTTTAATTTGACATCTGGGGATGCTATAGACCCACTGAGATCTTAGGAGAAAAAAAAAAAAATTATAACCCAAGGTAAAATATATGAATCCTTTTTTTTAGCCTAGGCTGGACTCAAACTCATAGAAATCCTCCTGCCTCAGCCTCCCAAGAGTGCTGGGATTACACGGGTACACCACCATGCCTGGCCAAATGTGTGAATCTTATCCAAAGTGAGCACATATTCAATTAAAATATTATCATTTGAATATCTCTAACTTTGAGTATTTGTTGCTCATACAATCTTCAAATTTTGTATTTGATAGACATCTTATTTATGTGGTATGAACATGTACCAATTCCCCATGATGAATGTAATCATTATGTACTATAAACATATACTAATAAAGATAAAAATATAACAACAAAAAAGTACATGGAATGCAATAAAACTTTAAAAACTGAGAAAAATTAAACGAGATGTCATTTTAGATGTTCTTCATTACTGTACATATTTATGCCTCAGAACAAATCCTTTTATGAGGAATCATACCCAGATACATAAATCATTAGATAATTTATTTGTTAAGAAAAAACTTTTTCTTAAGTTTTTCATGTATTTATTCAAGTATTCATTTGCTTATCATTTGCTTATATCATCATATGCTGTGATTCATATATTAATGCTTAGTTCTGAGTAAATGTGATGAATTCTCTATTTCAACAAATTCTCTACATAATTACATTACATATCTTTAGTTTTGATAAAAATAAAAGGTTGTGAATTGTCGTGTGGCTTTTTAAGTCAGCTCTAAGAGAAACTGTAGCAATTATGAGTTGTCCACATTAAAAAATAAATCCCAGGCTAAGGAGTTAGCTCAGTGGCTTAAGTACCTGCCTAGCAAGCATGAGGTCATGAGTTCAATCCTTGGTACCAAAAAATAAATAAAATAAAATAACATAACATAAAATAAAATAAAATAAAATAACCTAACCTAAACTAAAATAAAATAAAATAAACTAAAATAAAAAATAAAATAAAATAAAATAAAATAAAATAAAATAAAATAAAATAAAAAATAAATCCCAGCTGGGCATGGCAGAATGCCTGCAATCAGCCTTTGGGAGGCTAAACCAGAAGAATCACCGTGAGTCTGAAACCTGTGTGGGCTACTCTGTGATTTCAAGGCCAGTCTGAACTACCTGTTGAGATCCTATGCAAAAAAAAAAAGCCCTTGCATAGTCTACAGTGTCTTAAGAGGTTACAAATACTCATGAATGAGAAATAAAGATTTGCTTCAGATCATGCAGGAATTAAAGATAAAAACCACATTTGTGAGGTGGTGGTGGTGGTGGTAGGGTTTTAGCTCAGTGGCACAAGGGCCTGCCTGGTAAGCATAAGGTCATGAGTTCGACATCCATTATAAACACAAAACAACAACAACAACAAAAAACCTGCATTTGTAGGACCAGATAATATATACACTAGAAAACAAATGTCAGTGTTGTTAACTCAATCACATGACTGGCACAGTACTGTAGAAAAATAATTTTAGCAACAGCAAACCTTTAACAATGAGATGCTTCTCTAGAGATCACCTCCAACCAAAACTAAAGTTGGCTTCCTTAAAACAAAAAGCAAGCTAGGTTTTTTAGATACAGTCCAAAGAGCTTAACCTGTACAGCACTTTAAATTCTGGGATGGCTTTTGAGACTTGACATTATAATCTTGTCTTAAGCTCTGATGAATGGTTCAATTATGAGTCACTTCCTGGTCTGCTCGTGACAACTTCTGCAATTATTGTTTTTGTTTTGTTTGTTGTTGTTTTTGGGGTTTTATGGTACAACTTCATGCTTGCCAGGCAGGCAGTTAAGCCACTGAGCTAAATCCCCAGCAACTAATTATTGTAAAAAAAATTTATATTCTGAAGCCAAGCCTCAGCTTAGCTATTAAGTTAAATACAAATCATTTATTTGTCTTCTGGATCTCAAAAAGTTTCTTCCAGGATAGATACAGTTCTTTTCCCTTCCTGGTAGGTCATACAGGGGGATCAAACCCAAGGCCTTACACATGCTAAGCAAATGCTGTAACACAAAGCTACATCTTTGGCCCTTAAAAAGTTCATTATGGCTGAGAATATGGCTCAGTGGCACAGCGCCTGCTCGGCAAGCATGAGGCGCCGAGTTTGATTTCTAGTACCAAAAACTAAAGTTTGTTATAAGTTTATTCAGATGGACAAAGTGTAACTACTGCACTTTTGAAAGTACTATCTTTCCCTACCCAAAGTTTAAAATATACAGTATAGTAAGAAGAAATTACTTTTTTAAAGGTTTTTTTCTTGAGACAGGCTCTCACTGTGCTGTCAGAAACTTTACTTAAAATATTCCCTCAAAATTATTTTCTAAACTGGGCATCATGGTGCAAGCCTGTAATTCCAGCACTTGGGAGGCTGAAGCTGGCGGATTGCCATGAGTTCCAGGCCAGCCTGGGCTACATAGTGAATTTAAGGTCAGCGTGAATTATATAGCAAGATCCTGTCTCAAAAAACCAAAAAGAAAAAAAAAAAAAAAAAAGAAAGAAAGAAAGAAAAAATTTAAAAATTACTTTATCTAAATCTTATACATTTAATTTGATATTTAAAAAGAATTTAACTATAATTTCAATTCCAATAGGAAGAGCACTTTTTCTTGATTTAACAAGATTTAGATCAGGAAATCGCAGCAGTGACATTAGAGGGTTTCACAATTATGAGGTTAGAAAGAATCTTAATTGTTTCTGTTCTCTAGTAAGTATTAAAGCCCTCAATTTAAGTTTTTAAAAATGACACACATTGTAATGCTAAGGAGTGTTATGCTAAAGAACTGTACATGTTTAGCACTGTGTAATTAGAATACTAGGGGCCACAAAAAGTCACCTTGAGCCTGATGCTATGATGCATACCTCCTGTAATCCCAGCACTCGAGGCTGAAGCAGGAGGATTGCTATGAGCTCAAGGCCAGCCTCAACTACACATTGAGAGCCTGTCTCAAAAAAAATCTTTAAAAAAGTAATTCCTTCTTACTATACTTATATATTACTGCCATTTTTAAGACAACATTAAGATTTTTTTTGTTGTTATCAGGGATCAAACTCAGGACTTCATGCTTGCCAGGCAGGCACTGTGCTACTGAGATCTATTCCCAGCCCTTAAAGATAATATGCAAATCTAAGTGGAGTTCAAAGGAAGCATGCTTTGAAAGCATAAATTTACTTCAAAAATAGATCTTAAAATATTCTGACTGCTAGTTGAGGATGTAATACATGCCTATAATCTCAGCTGCTCTATCCCAAGTACAGCAGCTGGGAGGATAGAGGAAGATCATACATTTGAGATCAGTTAGGGGAGTTTTGCAAGAACTTATCTCAAAATTAACGAATAAAAGTAAAAAGGGCTGTGGCTATAGCTCAGTGGTCCTGTCCTGCATTTAATTCTTGAGCACCACGAAAATAAATTACTTTAATCTAATTTCATTACAATAAAGGACTGGGGGCCAAGGATGTAGCTCAACGGCACAGCACACACCTGGTAAATGCAAGGCCCTGGGTTCAATCCCGTAACACCATCACCACCACACTACCAAATTCCAATGTTATTTGGGCTTAAGAGTGAGGAAAAAACTAGGCAAGTTTCAAGTTTTACTAAAAGCCATCTTTAGAAAAATGGCACAACAAAATTTAGCAGTAGTTTTCCTCTCCAGCCCAAGGGTCTGGCTAGATAGTGCAGGCTGGCCTTAAACTTTGAGGGACCCTCCTGCCTCAGGCTTCTGAGTGCTGAGACTATAGGCATGTGTATCATCACACATGGCTGAGAACTATGATTTGAACCAGGATGAACTTTTATCAGTACACTTACTGATACATCCCTAGACAACTTGATTTCTGTGAAAGAAAAATTTGCTATAATGAACACTTTGTTGGTATGTGTCAACTCTTTGTATACGTGAGGAAGCTTTTTCTTTTTCTTATTTAACAAGCTAAAAGAGCTGGGATAAATATCATTTCAGTTGAAAATGAAATTTATGTGTACTTTAAGTCTAGACCCAGAACTGAGTATTGGTGCAGCAAAAACAAAAATGAGTACAGTTTGCTCTGAAGAAGCAAATTTAAGATTATCAAAAGTAACATTTTAATGCATTGAAGGCCTATGAAAAAGGTTAAGCACATAATAAATGAACATTGTAATTTTATAACTCCTAGACCTATCGAAGCTCGATCATGAATATGACTTTCCAAAGGCGTGTCTAAAATTGTGTCCCACTTTTTTTGGTTTTTGTTTTCAGTACTGAAGACTAAACCCAGGGACTGCATGCATTACATCCCAGGCCTTTTTATTTAACTGTGAGACAGCATCTTGCTAAGTTGCCCACGCTGGCTTTGAACATTCAGTTCTCCTGCCTCAGCCTCCTGAGTGCCTGGTATTACAGGGATATACCATTGTGCCCAGTCTTAAGTTATGGGCCTGTTGATAATGCTCTGGTTTATAGTTTTAGTACTTTCATTAATATACTATCAGTGCATATTCATATTGTATATTAAAAGTAACAAATTAAACCTCCTCAGACTACAGTTGGAAAAATCAAATCCTATTTTAGCATAGTTATTTAACAGACATTTCTTTTGGTTGCCTTTTGATGTATTTTTTATTTTGAAAAACTACAAATTCACAATAAGTTGCAAAACAGTGTAGAGAGAGGTCCTATGTAGCCTTCACCCAGTTTTCCCCAGTGGTACCATATCATTTAACTATAACTTCAAGGACAAGGGCACTGGTATCATCAAAGACTTTATTTTACCAGTTTTGCAGGTGCTCATGTGTGCATTTTTATGCAACTTTATCACACCAGTACATCTGTATCATGCACTGAGTTTTTAAATTTATGCAAATAAAGCATTTTTTTTAAAAAAAGAAAATCCTGTTCAGCTACCACCCACTACAAGAAATATTAACTAAAAAGCATTTTCCATTTTCAGATAGGAAAAAAACTATTCTTGCATCAATCTTGTACTATCTTATTTCACTAGCATATTACATAGAAGACATTTGTGGTAAGACCTACATGCATATAATTTTTTAAGTAGAAATTTCTTAAAAGGAAAAACTAAAGATTCACTGATTTACACTAGCATATTAGCAATGCTACCCCTTCTGTGGAGGAGAAACTTTACATTTACAAAGAGTAAGCTAAATGACCACAATACAGAAAATTATAGTTTATTCAAAGAACATTGAGAGTAATTATTGGATTATCATGTGTACAACTTGATTACACTAACATATTGTGAAGTTTAGACATTATTTTTATATATGATAATAAGATGGAAGAGGGATGAACTCAAAATATAGTACATTGAGTACAGCCTCTTCGCTTGCCTTATACAACTGATTGTTAGCACTTCCTTGTAGTGATCTCAAAGACATCTAAAATTCAATATTCCAAAACTGAGATACGCGAGATGATCTTCCACTTTATTTTAGTGCATGGTACTATTACTACCTCTGTATTCAGGATTCCAAGCTAGAAGTTTGATTAGTCTTGCTAGTATTTTTTAAAATGTTCCCCCATCCATCCAACTCACCACTACACTCAGTTGTACATCCAAAATATTTTTAAAACCTGTCCACTTTTCTACATTTATACTACCAACATCAGCCTAGTGCAAACTATTAACTCCTCCTTGCATCATAGTAATGGTGTAGTAACTGCTCTCTCCTCGTCATTCTTTCTCCTTCCAATCCAACTCTCTTACTTGGAAGATTCTATTTAAACGGAAATATTGTATTTTATTTTTTGGATGAAATCTTTTAGTAGCCTCTGCTGCTTTTTTGGCTTAAGCCCAACAGTACATGCTATCTACTTGCAGACTCATTTTACACTCCCTCCCATCCAGGTCCTGTGACCCAGCCACAGTAGCCTTCCAGTTCTCTGAAAGGAGGAGGATCCCTTTTGCCTCAGGGACTTTGTACCAGTTTCCTCTAACTTCAGATAATTAATGCAACTCATTTTCAGTTGTCAGACAAACCTGCTTATGAAAATTTCCCTTGATCTCTAAGGATATACAAGGTCCTTTATGAGCTGTCTCTAGTTTTTCTTATGGCATTTATCACTGCTTATATTTGTGTGATTATGTTATTAATGCCTACAAACTCTATGAAGGGAGAGACCATGTGAGATTTTCATTGTTTGTACACATATTAGCCGGGTCTACAGCACCCAACAGATGTGTGTGCTCACTGAATTAATGGAAGGACAAACAGTTCCACATTGCTAAAATTAACAAGTGAGATTTGAGGTTTTTAATAAAGTGAACATAAAACTAGATTTGTATTTTGGAAGCATTATCCTAGTTACACTATGGTGGACTGATTTTAAGTGGGAAGAAAATGAAGTTTACCCAGGAAGCTATATAAAAGTCTGGCTAAGAAACGGAGAAGCAGAAGTTATGAACTGAGGCAGTATCAGTGGACAGAGAAGAAGAGATGAATTATATAGTTATTCTAGAGCTACTCTAAAATAATTTTTATAATCAGTGGAATACAGAATGTGACAAAAGGACTAGAAACAAATTTCTGGCAAGAGAAACTTACATTAAGCCATTTTTACTTTAATATTTTCATTTTCAACAACAATTACTCTATCAACAAATACTTACACATTACTTATTTTTAAAATGCCCAGAGAATGATATCAAGAAGTGAGTTACATTGAGGAATTTAGAATCTAACTGATGATGTAACCACACAATGTTAGCCACAAATGTGGGTTATTAATTCACATTGCAACATAAACCTTAAAAACATTTTGCTAAGTGAAAGGAGCCAGACACAAAAGGCCACACACAATATTATCTCATTTACATAAAATTTCTAGAACCACAGAAACAGTAGGTAGGTTGCCAGGTGCTGACCCGATGGAGGAATGGCAAGTGACCACAAATGAGGTGATAAGCCGAGTGTGGTGGTGCAAGTCTCCAAATGCAGCTGGGAGGCTGAGGTAGGAAGGCTTCCAAGGGTTCAAGCCTGAGCTACACAGTGAGTTCACGCCAGGATGAACTACACAGCAAGACTCTGCCTCAAGCTACCCGCCCACCAAAAAAACAAATGAGTTGATAAAAATGTTCTAGAGTTAGATAGTGATAATGGTTGATCTGTATGCTTTAAAAGGGTATAGTTTATAGTATGTGACTATATAAAAAACAAAAAAATCTAATTGGGATAAAACATAATACAAAACTCCATTAATACTTTATTTTTTTCTATTATTACTTTGAAGCACACCCTTCTGTTGGTACATGAAGTATTACTGAATACATTCAGTATTACTGAATGATGGTCGATGCCATAGGAATAGAGGCCTTAACAATAAATAAGGTGATTTAAAGCAAATGGAGAGGGAGAAACCTGCATTTGTCCATTCTAGATGGCTCGATGGGCAGAGAAGGAATGAGAAGTCATTGCATGGAAAAGAGAAGACAGATAAAGGTATGGACACACAATAATAGAGTTTGTTTCCAAAGTTTATGGAAGATGGATTAGGGACCAAGTGTTAAAAGCGTATGTTTCAGGCAAATTATTCCTTGTATTAATTTTGTAGGCCAAGAGTTTCTTTCTGCATACACTATGGAATCTGTATCACAGTAGATATTTTCCATAAAAGGCTTTTGATGTCCACTATGCTTGGAAAACTTTGCATATCATAACCCCCACTTGGGGTTTCAGAATTAGTAGTAGCATATTAAAGGCACTGAGAAATCTACATTAAGGACAGTGGTTTAACTTTGCTTGGCACATTATCTACCAAATTTGTGTTATTGTGGAGCCATTTCTGCTTTAGGAAACATTGCTGAAGATACTTCTGTAGATCACAGAAAGCATGTACAGATAGAGCAGAATACTGGTACAGACTCTGGAAGTTCAAAGAATTAGGAAATAACCAGGATATTTTGGCTATTAAAACAAGGAAAGGGGAAATAGCAGATTTAATTAAGAACTACATCAATTAGGAAGGGATCTGTAATAGTAGAGATGAATAAAAGAGTGAAACAAAACGTTAGAGAAAAAAACAGAAGTACAAGAAATGTGTAAAAGCTGGGCAACTAAAAAAAAAAAAAAAGCTGGGCAACTTAGCAAACTGGAACATGTAGTTAAATTATGCGAAGCTTTTAATGCACCTGGGTCCCAATTGCTGCATGTTGAGGTCAAACACTAAAGAGTGGGACAAGAACTGTGATCCAATTCAATTAAAAACCACCAACTCCCTGAGGGAAGTCTGCATTTACAGCGTCAAGTCTAATCCCGGTGAAGATTTCTCCATTGATAAATAACAGAAACTTTTTTGTTCTTATTCTTGGATACCTCCCATAGCCAACTGACTGTCCCTTTTTCAGAGAAACTGCGAGAAATGCCAGAAATAAAATCTTAGGGTTCCATGTGTCCCCTGTGGTGAGTAAGACAGCCAGAAAGCCGTGCTCTCAGGCGCTGTGGGGAAAGTTAGGAGCTGCCGAGTCACTCGAGCTTTCCAAAAACATCGGCCCCAGTGCCCCGGCCACTCGGAAGGCCCACAGGGCCGAGGGCTGGAGTCCCCGCCCGGCCACCATCGCACCAGCACCACAAAGCCCCCGCAGGGCACCCACCGCGCAGCGGCTCCCGCTCACCGTCCGCGTCGGCCGAGGACACAAAGGTGAAGTCCCCGTTAGTGGGGGCAAACGCCGGGGGCGGACCCGGCGGCTGCATTTCGGGGCCTCACTCGGCTCGCTGCAGGGGAAGGAGGCTGCTGTAAGGCCCAGGCCCCCACGGCAGCCGAGGCACCGACTCGCACGCTCGCACTACGCTGCAGCCCACGATGCTGAGGTGCAGGCTGGCTGCAAGGCCCAAGAGGACCGCCCCGGACGGTACCCCCACAAAGGCCTCACCAAGATACAGAACTCTTGGTGGCGACCGCCCAAGCACCACGACGCCGGCGCCGTGACAGGACCATAACAGTGACAGCGCCGCGTTGATTGGTTCTTTGTAATATGCTATCCCATTGGTTTCAGGAGAAAGGTTCTGATTGGGTCGTCCTCTGGTGGATTCCGGAAGTTCACCGAGGAACGGAAGTTCACTCAGGGATCCCCGCCCTGGCTGCCCTTGGTTGTTTTTGTTCCCTTTATATTCCATCTTTTCCAGCATTTCTTTTTTATACTTTTTCTCCGTTTGTGAAAACTGGGTGGGCTAAAGAATTTTAGAACGAGGTTTCTAGAGTTCAGGCTTTTTCTTGGATGTCCAGATTTCATGGGTATTAATTGTAGAAGTTTTTGACTAAATTATATATCATCCCAGAGTCTGTTTCCTCATCTGTAAAATGAAGGGGCTAATTGGAGAGTAATAATAATAAATAAAATAAGCTGTAAATTGCTACCCAGAGACTAGAGATGTATGTAGTCTAGTCATACACCTGTATGAGGGAGGTAAGTGAGGGCAGAGAAGCTGAAGTAGTATTAGAAGTGGGGTGGCCCACGCCTGTAATCTCAGCACTCTGGGAGGCTGAGGGAGGAGGATCCCAGGTTCCAGCTGAGCCTGGGCAATTTAGCAACTTAGTCTGGGAATGCAGCTTGGTATGTGGGTCCTGGCTTCAATGGGGAAGGTATCTCAGTCTAGTGACTCAAGCCAAATCCTCTTTTCAGAAGTACCTGTCAATAAACTTGCCAGTGTTTACAAACTCACGTAACTTTTTAAATGTTCAGATTAATGTTAAAATCAAAGCTACATAAAGCTGGCTGCCAGTTTGAAGAGAGAAAATATGGGACAACATTATGAAATATGCTTGGAGAAAAAAACGATGGACGTGGAATAAGCAATAGAAGCATAATGTGTTGAATAGAATTCCAGGAGATTTTTCCCACAAGAGGAAACAAATTGGTACATAAAGAATGAGGAAAAATTTCATTCAGCTTTCTTAGAGTTTAGCTTTTATGGGAAAAACAGCAGCAGATGGGATTGTACAGATAGATAATGAAATTATTTTTATGCTATTCAAACGAATTTCCCCCCCCTTCGGGAAATGATGGGAGAAACCCATCATTAAAGGATTTAGAGCAAGGGAGTGGTATCAGATATACCCATTAGAATACCCACACTGGAGATAATGTGACTTGAAGATCAGAAATTTCTATGAAGACTTTTGCAGACATACCAAGTAGTTCTTCAACTAGGGTAACAGCTCTGGAGAGGAGAAAAAGTAAACTGATATGAGATGTTACAGTTAAGAATCTACAAGACTAGGGGCCGGGGATTTAGCTCAGCAGCATAAGTGCCTGCCTGAGAAGCGTGAGGTCATGAGTTTGATCCTTGGTACCACACACACACACATACACACACAAAATCTACAGGACTTTTGTAATCATTTTAGTTTTTTCCAGGACAAAATATTGACACCCACAACCCTTAAAGGTGGAGAGGTTTGGCTCATGTATTGGTTACGTTTCTCTCTTGCTGGGACAAAATACCGACACCCAAAATGAAGGAAGAAGGATTTATTTAGCTCACTGTTTGTGAAGGTTTCTGTCCATAATCAGTTGGCTCCAAGGCAGAGTGGCATGGCACCAGGGCAACATGTCAAGACAGCAGCCAGCAAGGCAGGAAGCCAGAGCAAAAGTGGGGAAGAGCAAGCCTTTTTTCTCCCTTGTATTGTACATAGGCCACCCGCCCTCCAGAGTAGGTGTTCCACTCACAAAATCTCCATGCCCTCCTCTTGCACAGGATGAGGATATTTACAAAGTAAGAAACCTGGCTCCATGCTGAGTCTCTTAGTTAAACTTCTAAACTTCTCAAACTGACCCAGTGTATCAGCAGTAACAGCTCACCTGTCCAGTCCATGGTTAGCTGGCTCCAAGGCAGAAGTAACATAGTGAAAGGATCTGGTAGAGGAAAGCTACTCATGTCATGGTGTCCAGGAAGCAGAGAAAAGAGGGAGAATTCAAAGTGGGAGATATAACCTGTCAGGTCATTCCCTCAGTGACTCTTAACCTGCAGCCAGGCCCCATCTGCTCACAGGAAGTCAACTCATCTCAACACATGAGAGTTTGGGGGTCATTTTTCCTCTAAACTATAACATTGCACCTTGGCCTCCAAAAGACTCATTCACATTTCTTTATGCAAATACATTTAGTTCATCTCTAAGTGTTATCAGTGTTTTAACTATTTTAACATTGCTAAAAAGTCCAAGGTCTCCCGTGAGATTGGACACACACTTCACTTGAATCCTTGTAAAAATAAATAAGAAAGTTAAACACTTCCAACATAGAATGGCACAGGGTAAACATTCCCATTCCAAAAAGGGAGACTAGATAGAAATCCAGACCAAAGCAAGATCAAAATGCAGCATAGCAAACATCAAGCCCTGTAGCTTCCTTGCCAGTGCCCAGTACAAAGTGTAGTGAGAGGTGAACTCTAAAAAGCCCTGTCCCTAAATTATTGCTAGCTGATGGCCTCTTTTTGGATAGGCTTTGTTTGCTGCCAGTAACTTTCCTTAAATGTGCCGTGTTCTTGGCATCTCCAACTTCCTGTGGTCTCCACTGCACTTTTGGTTTCCTTTCACAGCTTCACGCACTGCCATCTATCTCATGGGCACCCTTCCTGGTTTCAGGGCTTGTTCTGAAATGTACAAGGAAGCCCCTCTGACTCCACAACTTGTGCATTTTCCATGCTTGTAAAACCAATACTGTGTGAATGACACCAAGGTCTGCTGCCAGCTTGATGGTAACCAGGCCCCCTTGGATCATTACTGTAGTGAGTGCTGGAATAACTGAATAACTGAATAACTGAGCACTGGGAATTGAATCCTGAGGAACAATTACCCTATATGACCCTTCAGTGATAGTGTGCCCTGTGGTTCTCTTCTCAAAGAAATCTTTCAAAGAATTTTGTCTTTACTCTTTTACACCCTGAGTCCACTCAATGGTAGAGTCTCACAGACTCCTGAAAAGCCCTCAAGGCAACTTTCCTGTTACACTGATCCAAAGTGCTTTGTTTCTTCTTGATGCTAATATTTTCAGCAACTATTCTCTCTTTTGCTTCAATTTTGCAGACCCTTCTTTCTGGAGAAACTTTACACATTTAAATTGGCTTTCTGCTGTGTGTGGTGCACACCTGTAATCCCAGCACTTGGGAGGCTGAGGGAGGAGAATGGTCATGAGTTCAATGCTAACCTGGGCTACCTGTAGCCTCAACTACATAGTGAGACCCTGTCTCAAAAAATGGGATTTTTGCTCCTGATTTTTAGTATAATCCAGGTGAAAACCAACAGTAGTATCCATACAACAGCCTGAACATTGACTGGGCTGCCTTGAAATTTAGTCCACTAGAGTTTTAAAGATTTATTCACTTATTTATTTTAAAGGAAATAAAATAAAACAAAACAATGAGAACAATATTGGATTTTGAAAACAAAACAGAAGGAAATCCTCTATAGTTGCTATATTGCATACTGTTATCCTCTAAATGGATGCTCAGACTGCTGGCTTTGGGCCTGCAAAGTCAATCACACAATAGAAACATTAAATTGGTGTTTGTTTGTTTTTTTTTTACTTCAGTTGCTATCATCTCAGCCCATGTTCCTCTGAATCAGTGGGTTGCTTACAGGGTGGGCCAGGGCACCTTCTTCTTGTCTCCCAGCCCACGTGCTGGCTGGCTCACAGGAGGGCATGGCTTGTCTTCTTGGTTCTCCTCCTGGCCTGCATGGATGCCACTCAGTCCACTGGATTAGTTAGTCTGTCCAACTTAATCTCAGCATCCCACAAAATTTGAGGAAATGAGCAAAATGTACACCAAATTTTTGCCCGAGTGTAAAACATATCATCTCGAATACACCTGCTAATGGAGTCCTTCTTCCCACCTGAAACCTCATGAGCCTCGTCTTTTTTTTTAATTTTATTTGAAAGGGGGTAAAATTAAACACAACAAAACAGAACAGAACGGGACATAAGAAAGCATAAATTTCAAAGCTAGACAACCAGAGATCTTCACTATCTGTCATATTGTCTCTTGTTTTTTTCCAAATGGTTGTCCATATCTTTGCATATGTGGAGTTCATACTAAATAACATAGTCAATTGTTTCACAAGATGTGTAGTTCACTGGCTCCCACTTGCTAAGCAGGGGGGTGGGGGAGGAAGGGACACGGGACAGGGGACAGGACAACATGAGATGTTTGATTCTCAGCCCACAAGCCGGCAGGATCACAGCCACCCCCCAGAGAGGGGAGGAGCTCCTTGTTCTCCCAGCACCCCAAGTCAACTGCATGGTACAGGTCCCGAGGTGCCAGGGTCTCTCTCCTTCGGGCTGCCAAAAGTCTGCCATTCTCACCTGCTATTTCTTTCTGATGAATTGACCATTCCATTTCCAAAGTTCTGAAATGGCCAACAGACCACAGAAAGAATTCTCTTTAGGCTCCTGTTTGAAACCAGCAGCTATAGCAATCTGCTGGCCTTGCTTCAGGGCCACATGAGCCTCATCTTTACCAAGTTACATTTTCAATCCATAGTTGAGTGGCTTCAAGGCAAAAATAGCATTGTAAAACAGTCCAGCAGAAGAGACCTTCTCACGTCATGGTAGCCAGAAAGCAGAGAAAAGGGAAGAGCTAGGCATGGAGATATACACTTCTAGATCATGCCTCCAGTGACCCAGCTCCAAGCAGGCCCCACCTCCTAATAGCAGGTCAACCTGTGAGAGTATGAGAGTTGTGTGTGTGGATCATTTTTCTTTTAAATCACATCAAGGACTTAACCATAAGTTATAAAAGATTGTGAGTGATGAATAGGAAGGATAATAAGATGACTTCAGGATTCATTTTTTGTTTTTACTTCAAGTTTCTTGCTCAAGTGGTTAGAAGTGTTATTAATCAAGCATCACAATAGAAGAACTTGTTTTTTGAGAGGGGAAGGTTTGAGCATCGTAAGTTTAAGAACATACAGGTTTCACTACCTAGTTATTCATTAGCCATAAAGATTCAGTGATCAGGGTAGAATCAAGAATTGGAAGTATTGCATGGTGGTCCGGAGTGCATGGTTGATAATTACATTGCTGATTGTGGTTGAGTATTCCACAAAGAGTATGCTGAGTGAGAGAAAAGTATCAAGAATGACTCTAAGTAACAGCAACATTGAAACAGCAACTAGGAAAGGCTGGCAAAGGACACAGAATGAGTTGCAACTTTAATTAGGAAAGAGCATCTTTCCCAACTGCTTATTTTTTATTTAAATTTTACTATATCCTTACAGTCTAGACATTTTATTTTGTAAACATAAGTTTTTTTCTTGTGTAATGGCCTTTAAAATTTTTAACTCCTTAAATTAATTATTGTGCCAGGTATGGTGGTGCATGACTGCAATCCCAGCACTTGGGAGGCTGAGGTCAGAGGGTCACTGTGAGTTTGAGGTCAGCCTGGGCTACAAAGAGAGTTCAAGCCCATCCTGAACTGCATAATGAGACCCTACCTCAAAAAATGAAAAAACAAATTAAATTTTGTTAGCTTTACATGGATTATTTCTCTCATTTTATTTTTTTCCTTTAGTTTAGAAATTATCTCTTCTATTTCTGTTTTCTTATCAGTTAAATAAGGATGATTTTTAAACATTCATATTTAATGTATCACTCTGTAAAGTTAACCAGTATTAATGTATTTACCCTGAACCATGGTGGCAAATGGCTATAATCCCAGTGCTGTCAAAAACACGTAAGAGTTTCAAAAGTTTGTGCCCAGCCTAGGCCACTTAGTGATTTGGGGAGGCACTGATTCAAATTTTAAACATTTTTAATGGTTTAGGGACATAGCTCAGTGAGAAGACCCTTGGTTCAATCACAAGTACCACAAGCACACGCACAAAATATATCTACATCTTTACCTGGTCCCAGAAGATATAAGAAATTTTGAACATTGTCTATGACAAACCACTGTGTTAGAATACATTGTTCTTATATATTTTAGTTCTGGCTCATGCTTTTTTCCATTTTACTTTGTTGTATGTATTGTATTAGTACATTTTTGTAATTCACACAGTTTACAATTACCTTGGGGAGTGGTTACATGTGCGTATTACAGCTTGTTTTTCTATTCCCTTCTTCACTTTCCTCCCCCTCCTCTTCTGTTTCCATCACCTTTTTCATACTTGTTGATACTGTTTTAGCATTAGTTATAGCTTGTACTGTTTACACCGATTTGGGTTATTAGATTCTTGTACTTCACATATTCTTATTTCTCTCTTTTCCCTTTCCTTCTCCCCTTTCTCTCTCCTTGTTTCCTTGGATCCTTTCCCTATTGGATGGGGTCTGTCCCCTTGTTCCTTTCCATTTGCAGGCAGCTGAGTTAGTTAGAAATATTACAGGCAGTAAGACAAGGCTAGGTCCTCAGAGAAGCCAGTGCAGAAGCCCAGATACCTTGCAACTATGGGAGAGACAGGCACCTCCCGCAAGGCCTCAAGACAAAGGATCAAACAAATGCATCCATATCCTAGGGACTGATATTCTAAATAGTTCCCTATCACCCTGAGGAAGCCAGGAATCACTATTCCAAACACATAGGGAAAAGTCAAGGCTCTATAAGAACGCCTGCTTTCTAGTGACTTGCTTTCCCATTTGTCCCCAATTTAATCAATTCTACCTGAACTATTAATCTTATTGGCTAACTATAGTTATGTCCTACCTTATGCCCATCTGCCAGTTTTCCCCACCTTAAACTCGTCTCACCTCATGATTTTACTCTATAAATGTCCTTGGAAAAGACAGAGTCCTTGGCAACCCATTCGGGATCCCTTCTGTCTTTCTTCAGACAGAAGCTTTCTTTCTCTCAATAAATATATTCTACTCTTAACCTCCATTGTTCCTAAAACTCATTCTTCAATTTTAGAGAACAAGACTCACACTGGACATAGTATTTTGGGAGTTTCATTCCCCTATATCATTTCCATTCATCTTTTATCATTTTCTTTGTTTATACTTTGCCTCATCAAATGAGAGATACTACATTTTATTCAAGCTTCTTGTGTCTGACTTATTTCATTCAACCTATGTTTTCCAGATGCATCTATTTTCCTGTAAGTGTCTTAAATTTGTCCTTAGCATTCCATTATGTATGGATACTCCATTTTGTTTATCCAGTCATCTATTGATGGCTATACAGGATGGTCCCAGGATTTAGCTATTAGAATTGTTCATGCTTTTAAAAATCTTACCAAGAATGGTTTTATGTTTTATATAGTCAATATTTATGTATATTTTCCTAAGTTTTTACACTTTTTTTGCTCATTTTCCTCCCACGGCCAAGCTTTCACTTCCTTCTGCCAAAATATATCCTTTAGGATTTCTCTTACTGGGAGAATCTATTGGAGGAAAGATATGTTTGTCTTTATTTTGCTACTGTTTCATCAAGGTATTTGCAATGGCAATACCATTGCTTTTTCCTTAGCAGACGGAAGACTTTCTACTGCTCTCTCTTTGCTTGTTGCTCTTGGGAAATGAGCTTCACTTTGATACTTCACAAGAGGCCCTTTCATTATTTAGCCACCCAAATGCCTTGCAGCCAGCCTGGTTGTATAAGGAGCCTCTAGTTGCTCCAGGAGAAATTTGTGTCAGCTGTAGCGGGCTTCAGTCACAGACCAGTCACAGGTAGCTCCACTCTGCAGCCTTGGCATTTCTGACACTCTGCAACTCTCCACCAGTAAGTCCTCAATGGGGCCCTGTCCTACCCATGACCAAACAGAAACACACTTTGCATGGTTGTGCCTGTCTTTTTTCCTTTATAAGCAAACTTTCCAGATTCATGGTATATTCAACTATTGCACTGTGTCTGCAGCCTAAATCCTTAAAAAGTCCCCCGCACTTTTTTTTTTGGTCTGAGACAGGGTCTCACTTTGTAGTGCAGGCTGACCTCAAACTTGCAATTTTCTTGCCTTTGCCTGCCTAGTGCTGGGTTTACAGATGTGCCCCACCGTGTCTGGCTTAAAAAGCCTCTCTTTGCTGTCATAGTGAAAGAGCTACACTTTACCAATTTGTGGTTTCTATAGAAATTGAGCAAAAACTCTCAGCTGATTGGTAACATTGTGCAGTCAGTGTAGGGATCTTCCCCTTTAGAGGGCAGTAACGAAGACAATTGGTTGTCAGCAGGCTCAAGAATTCACTTGTGTTCGATATCCATCGTATGTGTACATAAGAACTCATGCTAGCCAGTGATGATTTCTTTTAAAATGATTTCTGTGGGGGCCAGGGATATAGTTCAGTGGCACAGTGCCTGCCTGGAAAGTGCAAGGTCCTGAGTTTAATTCCCTGTGTCCAAAAAATTTTTTTCTTTGTTTTCATTTTTTTTTAAATATGTACTTGCCTCTTTCTATATGCTGAGTGAAGACACTGAAATGAGTATAGTGTGCATTTCTTTTTTTTTTTTTTTTGGTACCAGGGATTGAACTCATGACCTTGTGCTTGCCAGGAGGGTGCTTAAGCCACTGAGCTAAATTCCTGGCCTAGTGTGTGTTTCATTTATACCACTTAGAGTTTATTGGGTAACCTGAACCTCAAAGTTCTTGTCTCTTCGGATCTTGAACATCTTCACTGTCTCTTCTAACATTGCTGATAATGTATTATCTCCTTTTGAATCTCCAATTAGATATAAAAATAGTAGACAACTTGTATATGTGTATAATACTTAATAGCTAGCATTTTTATTGGCACTATCTATTGCCAGACTTTATGGTGAATACTTCGCTTTTATTTGTTTAATCTCTTAACAACCTCATGAAGTACTGTTATTCTATTTTGTTCACAAATATGGAACCAGAGGCAGGAAAAAAACCAAAGGGTAACCACTTTCCAAAGATCACAGAGGTTCTAAGCTGTAAAACCAGGACATGTACCCAGGTAAGCTAATGCCAGAATTCTAACCCCAGTGCTATGAATGTCATTGTTTCTTACTGCTTTTCAGAGTTCTTATTCTCCATGTGATACCTTACTTTTTTATTTTGTTTTGCATTGGTTTTGTTGTTATTGTTTGTTTATTTGTGTACCATTGAAAAGATACTTTCAGACCATATGCTTGTTTCTGGAATCTTGATTTAGGAATTTATATATAGAGATAGATATCTATAAAATATGTATATATATCCCATCCCCCCCACCCCCTGTGAAGAACCACCTGGATGTCTCTCCTTGGAAGAAGAGCAACCAACTATCTCCATTTTGGATAAACTTGGCCCTGTCTCCATGTGCTGATATGTACAGAGCTGGCTAGCTTATTTCTTTGTCCCTGTAATTGGCTTTAACCAGTGTAAACTGGGCTGGCTGAGAAGCTGATGTGTCATGTCTGAAGCATGGCAACAGTCCAGTTTCCCTGCCCAGTGACTCACAAAAAACTGGTTGAGCCAGGTGGGATGAAGAGCCATGGTTCCAGGGCTGCCAACTGGGTTGAGCCTCGAGATAAGAGGCTATGACTTCCCAGGGCAGAAAACGATAGTACATCAGAGCTCAAACTCTGATGCCTGAAACATTAGCTTCTACCTCTGTTGTGTTGTGCAGATTGCTCTCTTTGCATATTTTTCCCTCTGCATATTGCAGAGGTGATCTCAGGCCTCTTACCTAGCCCAGCTCACAGCTCTCCTGTATTTCCCCTGCCATTCTCACTGTCACTCATTCCTGAGCCACCACCCCTCATAGCAAACTAATAAAACTTGGTTTGAGACCTCTGTCATGTTTGTTTCAGTGAACAACCATCTTGGCTGGACTTAGGATCCCCTTGGCTCCCCATAACTATACTTATGTCTTAGTGATATAGGGGGAATGAAACTCTCAACTCACTATGTCTGGTATGAGTTTGTCTCTCTAAAATCAAGGAATGAATTTTAGGAACAATGGAGGTTAAGAGTAGAATATATTTATTGAGAGAAAGTATGCTTCTGTCTGAAGAGAGACAGAAGGGGTCCTGAGCAGGTTGCCAAGGACTCAGTCTTTTCCAGGGACTTTTATAGAGTAAAATTGTGGGGTGAGATGGGTTCAAGGTGGGGAAAACTGGGAACTCACAAGGCAGATGGGCATAAGGTGGGATATAACTATAGTTAGCCAATAATATTAATAGTTCAGGTAAAATTGATTAAACTGGGGACAAACGGGGAAGCAGGTCATGTAGAAAGCGGGCATTCTTAGAGAGCCATGACTCTTCCCTTTAAGGGGTTGGAATGGTGATTCCAGACTTCCTCAGGGTGATAGGGAACTATTTAGAATATCAGTACTTAGGATATAGATGCATTTGTTTGATCTTTTGTCTTGAGGCCTGGTCCACAGCAGGAGGTGTCTGTCTCCCTGACAGTTGCAAGGTATCTGGGCTTCTGCACTGGTTCCTCTGAGGACCTAGCCCTGTCTGACTGCCTATAATATTTCTAACTAACTCAGCTGCCTGCAACCATCCCCCCTCTGAAGAACTAACCCAAACTGCCATGAGGGGGTAATGGGCAATGACCAATCTAACTTCTTGAGGCTGAAGAGGGTCGTAGTGGTTGAATGACAGTCAGAGGTACTTCTGCAGAGATCCTGTCTAGAGGCCCTCGATAGACACGAGACATTTTCATCTTGGGTAGGCACACAGCTTTAAGTCTGGAGGAGACAAAGCCAAAGAAACAGTTAAGCATGTATGGGCCAAAGAGTAAAATTAGTAAGACAATTGTGAGTATAATTAACAAAGATTTCTACCAAGAGGAACTAGTAATAGCTTTCTATAAGGAGGAGAAAGACAAGGTCCAGGGAATCTCAGAGTCTGACAAGATGTTAATTTGTTGTCTAATGCCCTGAATAGCTACTGAGACATTAGCAGAAGAATCAGGAATGTATACACAGCATTCGGTTTTTACAATTGCACAAGTGCCCTGCTGTGCTGCTGTCAGAACATCTAATGCCATCTGATTTTGACGGGCAGCCTGTCTCATTAATTTCATTTCTTCATTTAAGAGAGAGAGAGAGACCATCAGCAGTGTCATTTAAGGCCTTCTGCATATAGTTAGTCAAGGCCTAGATATGTTGTATGATGTCTTTTAATCCTAGGGAAGGGATAAAGACAAAGGCAAATGATTGTACCAGTGGAACATGCTTCTGGACCATAGATATTGTAAGTGAGGTAAGTTTGCAGGTTTGTCAATATTTTTGACACTTCTGCCTTGTAACCATGAAAATCCTAATGTGTATCTGCCTATCCACCCAGGGGGCAGCCAGGGCCACAGATTGGTTCCGCAAGATGAGTGAGTGCCATTGGGGGCTCCCCATCTAATTCCACGGCGATTAAACCAGTCTGTTGCAAACCAGTCATTAGCCTGTTAAGTTACTGTGTGTATACATTGCTTAAGGGGTGTCTGTCCAAGTATTTAGTGGCATTAGGCTAATGAGAATAAGAGTGGGTTTTTTTGTTCTCAACATAAGGGGGCTTTTCTACTGAGATATCCTATGGTGGAAGTTAACCATAGATACTCATCCCATATTTGAAAATAACCATCTTGATAGCTATGGTTGTTGGCCTTTAGGACAGGTCCTTTATTTTTATCTAATAAGGGTCTTATTAGTGTCTGTAGAGAGGCGTCAGTGGCATTATTAGAAAAAAATCTGATTATGTCCAGGATCATTAAGAGTATAATTTATAGGCCATTTTATTACTTTGTAATTGTGGGCAGAACTATGAACTACTGAACCTCTTTGTATATCATTAAGATAGTCTTGTAATTTATTTTAATCATCTCCTTGAAGAGGAGATACCCACCAAGAAAGTCTTGATGTACTTGACAAGGGCAGTAAGCCACATCTCCATCAAGAGGTTTGTTGTAATGATTTTGCATATTTTTTTAAATTGGTACTGGAGATTGAATGTGCTTGCAAGGAAGGTGCTTATGTCACTGAGCTAAATCCCCAGCCCCTGATTTTACATATTCTTGTGCCCAAATTGAAAAGGAATTGCATCCTCCTTTGAGTGGTGAAGTGAACAGTAAAAGGGCTAATAGTAGCATTACTTATCTGAAGTCCTTGTTTTCTTTTTGAAGAGGAATCTTAAGTCTTATATGGGTTCATAGGAGTATGTGGGTGGTTGTTCACTTCCAGTGACAGTCTCTGGTTTCCAGGGTTTGAGTCTGGTGTGAGGTATCTAGGAGTCTAGGTCTGTTGTCTTGACTGTGGAAGGAGTTGACAGGGTCACAGTGTAAGATCCTTTCCAACTTGGTCCTAGGGAAGGAGATGATGAGGGAGGAGATTTTACCAGTACTAAATCTCCAGGGTGGGATATAGGATTTCCTTTTTCTGTAGGCTGAGCTTCTGTTAGCTCTTGAAGAGTTTGTTGAAATTTAGCCAATGAAGTAATGTCTTTTAATAAGGCATCTGTTTTTCTGTCGAAGAAAAAATCATTAGTGAGGAAAGGACATCCATAAAGCATTTCAAATGAACTGAGGCCTAGGATTTGAGGTGTATTTCTTATTTTGATAAGAGCTAGCAGTAGTAAATAAGGCCACTGAAGGTGGGTTTCCTAGGCCATTTTACGAAGATGTCTTTTTAGGGTCTCATTTACCTTTTCTACTTTTTCTGATGACTGTGGCCTCCATGCACAATGGAGATGATAGAGAATGCCCAGTGCCTGAGAGACACTTTGTGTTGCTGTTGCTTTAAAAGAAGGCCCATTATCACTTTGTAAGCTCTTAGGAAGTCCGAATCTGGGGATGATTTCTGAGACCAAAACTTTTACTACCTCCTGTGCTTTTTCTGTTCTGCAAGGGAAGGCCTCCACCCAGCTTGTGAAAGTATTTACTTTTTGGCATATGAGTAAAACTGAGCTGCCAGTCTTCTCTGAGCTATTTACCGTGTCTCTCTATGCCTGGAGGAACTATGGTTTGGTTAAGAGGATTGTTCTTTTGGCAGCGCTCACAAGTATTAGTTACCTGTCTTATTGTCTGAGCAAGTCCTTTTCCTATGAAAAACTTTGAGGCCATCTGCTGAGTTTTGTCTCTCCCTAGATGTACAGTTTGGTGTAAAGACTTAATTATTTTCCATTGACTAGCACCAGGAAGAAACAATTTTCCATCATCTGATTGTAACCATCCTGATGGTAGAAGCTGGCATCCATGGGAAGGAGCCCATTTAACTTCTGGATGAGAGTATTTGGGTCAAATATGTTCAAGGGACTCCTCCCAGATCAGGGGGGCTTGAAGAGGGGACCTTCGGGCAGCCTTTTTAGCTGCTGCATCAGCCAGTTGATTACCCTGAGATATTTCATCAACTGGTTTTTGATGTCCTTTACAGTGAATTACTACCACTTTGTAGGGCAGATAAACAGATAATAAAAGATCATGTATTTCCTTATGATATTTTATAAGAGATCCATTGGCTGTTAGGTAATTACTTTCTTTCCATATGGCTGTGTGAGCATGTAATGCTAGGAAAGCATACTTAGGGACCTTTTGTCCCTTGCTGAGTTGTAAGGCTCTGTTCAGAGCTATGAGCTCTGCTAGCTGAGCACTAGTTCCAAGTGTAAGTGAGGAGCTTCCAAGAGTATGGTGTAAAGTTACCACTGCATACCCTTCTCTTCTTCTTCCATTTTCCATGAAAGAGCTGTCATTACAGAAGAGGGTTAAATCTGGGTCAGTAAGCGGGCTGTCTAATAAGTCTTTTCTGACTGCATATGCATGAAGAATTACCTCTTCACAGTTATGTTTATCAATCTCAGTTTCTTCCTCCTGTTCCAGCAAGAGGTGGTGGGATTTAAGGAGGAACATGTCTTTATTTGAATGGCCAGTCCTTCTAGAAGTAGAGCCTGGTATTTAAGAAGTTGATTGTCCCTTCACCCCCAGGAAGTCTTCCAGAGACCAGCATCGCAGCCTGTCTGTTTGGGACCCGAACCTCTGGGACCTGCAGAGTGGCCTGGGCTGTTTGAATTGAAAGTCTGCGCAGACCTGCATCTCGGCGCGACTGTTTGGGACTGGTAGGCCCACCCTTCATCCGCAGGGAACTGCCTGGAGACCGGCATCTGGGCCAGGTCTGTTTGGGCCCGTAGCCCCGCCCTTCACCCCCAGGAAGTCTCCCAGAAAGCAGCATCACGGACTGTCTCTTTGGGACCCGAAACTCTCGGACCCCCAGAGTGGCCCAGGCTGTTTGGATTGGGGATATTGTGGAGACTGGCATCTTGGCCAGGTCTGTTTGGGACCGGGAACCTTGCAGAAACCAGCATTTTGGCCTGACTCTTTGGGACCTGTAGGCCCACCCTTCACTCGCAGGGAAACTCCTGGAGACCTGCCTGGGACAAAGCACGGTGGCCTGGCCTGCCTGAGATTCCACAGGCTCCGGGGTGACCACACCCAGCATTCGCCTTACAATTAGGGAGCCAGGAGCCCACAGAGGGGAATTAGGACCCTGTGAGGAGGCCAAGAGCCTGTGGGGGAGCCACTGCCCCTCCAGGAACTGAGGGTGTAAGAGGTAATTCACCACACATGCAGAGAAAGCTTTGGAACACCGCTCAAAGTAAGGAAATATAGAAAAATGACAAAAGGAAAGACCAAAAGGCAGGCTCAAAGCCCTAGCCCTCCCCAAGAAAGCTTAGAAGCTATGTACATAGAAGAAAAAAGAAGCCATACACCTGAAATGTCTGAAATGATATCAAATGAAATAAATATGCAAATAGGG
>PVJX010015578.1:0-42272 GCA_004027295.1 Dolichotis patagonum
ACACTTTGTGCTTCCATTGTTTGATCATTTTTTCATGTCTATATCTTGTAATCTGAGCAACTTCTTTGAAAATAACAGTATGCAACATATTAATCATTTTAATCTCCAATTATTTTGTTTTGAAATTCTGTATCATTGTTTTTATTTTTTCCATTTTAAAAGAAAAGGACAAGAAAAACAATACAGTCTGTGAGTGAAATCTAACAAGAATTCAAGTCTGAAATTAAAATAATCTCAATGTATTTTGACTTTACATATAAAGTATTGTATAAATTGCTAAATATGAACACATACATTCTTATTGTATTTAGTTTTCTTTTTTCATTAAGTTTTTGGTACAGTTTAAATACACATAACAATCATAATCTTCATAGAGAATTTGTACTTGTATTTGATATAACTTGATTTTTCTTTTTTTCCAATCTCATCCCTTTTCACCTCCTTCCCTCTCTTTCTGTGTCTCTGTCTCCCTCTGTCTCTCTCTGTATTTCTTTCTCTCTGTCTCTACCTCTATTTGTTTGTCTCTCTCTCTATATATATATTTTTTTGTTTGTTTGTTTGTTAGTTTGTTTAGTTTTGTTTTTTGTGGAAAGGAGACCCAACCAGATGAATGACATACACTCAACCCTGAGAAACTTGGAAGGTAGACAGCTTTATTATGCCAACAGGGTGACAGGAATCTCAGTTCTAAATCATCAGCCCCATTTTGGAGTTAGTAAACACTTATTTATGTTGTTATAGGAAATACAAAAAAAATCTAGCAAGAAATACTAAGAAGACAGATAACAGAACTTTCCATAGTTGGTTACATATTGTTTTGTCATACACTGTTAGATAGATTCAGTGCAGGCGAAGTTTGAGTTTTCTATCCTGTAGTAGGAGGGTAGGGGTTAGTATGAGCAGGAAGAATCGACTGCTATCTTAGAGCGAGCCAACCTGTCTCTGGGTGACGTCTCCTTGAAATCTTGGAATGGCTTAGCACAACAAGATGCACTTTTGTCTGAGTTATACTTATCTTACATGCTGCAGCTGTTGTTGGAACCTTAAGGCTAGCTGAGTTTAGCCAGTCTAATTATGTGCATCTGCCTTTTCTCATCCTTGTGAATTGTGGCAGACTTGACAGTTTTAAATTTCCTTTACATTTACAGTCAGTCTCTCTCTCTCTCTCTCTCTCTCTCTCTCTCTCTCTCTCTCTATATATATATATATATATATATATATACTTTTTTTGTATTTTTGAGACAGGGTTTCATTATTCAGCTTATGCTAACCTTGATCTGTCAGTGATCTCTCTGTCTCAGCCTCTCAAGTGCTGGGATTATAGGTATTTGCCACCAAACCTGGAATCCCCCTTCATTTACATAGCTTTGTTTCCATTTTATCCTTCTTGTATCATTTTGTCTTTTCCTTACCTTCTTTTGCCCTTAATACCTCCCAATTTTTTCTTTTACTATAAGGCTTAACTCTTATCAACCCTATCTTACTTTACTCTACTTTGAAAAATTAAATTTTCAAAATTGGAAGTGTCTTTCCCTATGTATTTTCCATAGTCATATACTATAATGTTGGCAACTATACAGAAGGATACATACACGTAAAATTACACATGAACAGATATGTAAGTACAAAATTTTAGTTCATTGCTTATGAATTTTATTTTAATGTTTATTTTATCCAAAAATGATGATTAAATATCCACTTTTCCATATATTATATTCTCACTAACAATAGACAACCACCCTAAATCAATGTTTTACTGTTATACTTCATTTCATTTTTAATACCTGAAAAAGTCTGTGTGGTGAACTTACCATATTTTTAATCATTTCTCCATTGAAAGGTTTTATGCTACATTCGTTACCTGGTTACAATGCATAGATGACCATAGCTAAATATTCTGTATATATTTCATTCCTTAGTGATGCTTTGTTTGTGATTAAGCTAATAAGAAATAAGAATTTCTCTGTTAAAGGGTAAGTACAATTTTTATTTCAATGGACATTGCATTTTAAAATGCCTTTAATACTTTAGCTTTCATACTTGCCAGTCAGGTCATAAGTCTTTTAAATTGTTGCCAGACTCTTAAGTATACTGTGATATCTCATTGTGAATTTGCATTTAATCTGATTAACAGTCAGTTTGAGCATCATTTTCAGTCTTGATCAGTTTTGAAGATAGTTTGAGTGAGTTGATTCTACATTCTTTTTTTTTCCCACTGAGCTTCTTTTCTCATCAAGACAAATTTTCAGTGTCTTTTAGAAACAATCTATCTTCTCCATTGTGTGTTTTTTTTTTCCAAATCCTATTATATATCTTTTGATTTTGCCTGTGTTATCTTTTGCTAGCAATTTATATGCCTTATGTCTTTTGGCTTCTGAGTTTTCAGTGTTAGTTAAGTAAGTCATATTTGCCTCCAGAAGTACACATGGACTTCTAGATATTTTTTTTTAAAAATTACTATTTAACAAATAGATTTTAATTAATCTGAAACCTGCTTTTTAATATAATGGAAGTTACAAATGATAGTTGACTAAACCAAGAGCATTTGGATACCATTAACCTTTCCTTGGGAAATGAAACATATAAATGTTTCATAAAATATAAATGCAAACTATAAACTTTCTTACTATGTATAGCGGTATAATTATAGATTTTCTCTTGTTTTTATGAATTTATTAAACATCTATGTCATGTAGATAAAAGAATGATTAGACATTAGTATTTTATGGAATAGTATAAAATAATCAATTTTTATATAATTTCTATGATTGTGCCTTTTCTTACTATTCATTGTAAGTATGCCATCTATAAAATACAAGGTGTGAAAAAATTCAGCATGTGATTAAATAAGAAATTGCAGTAAAAGACACAGTGCCATTACTTCCCTTCAAAATATTCCCTTTTGCTTTCAACACATTTTTCCATTGCTCTTGCCACATTCTGAAGCAGTGCTAAAAATCCTTAAGTCACAATTGTCTTTAGCTGCACTGTCATGGCTGGCTTGGTATCCTTAATTTATTTAAACATTTGTCTCTCATGGTCATTTCGATTTGGGGAAGAGGCAGAAATCACATATTCCATACTCAATGAGTGAGGTGCATGAGATTTGTAATGTTTTTATCAGCCTCACTTTGCTTTGGATAGCACTCAGCAGCAGTATTTACCGCATTTTTATCACATCTAACAAGGCTCCTCACAAAAGACAGCGTCCAGAACTGCTTCAGAAACTGGCGGCAATGAGGGGCTGAGTGTGTTCAGAGCAAGGGAGAATAACCGGATGGAGAGTATCTTCAATTTATTTCTACATTACTACATTTTAAAAATTTAAATATTTGCTGTATTTTTCAATCATCCCTTATATATTCTGACATATAAATTGTTAGATCTGTTGGTTTTGTGATTCCAAATGTTCTGTGGTAGATTTATAATTAGAATTCAGTGAAGTTCAAATATTAATTGTGAAGCATTATAATTTTATTATACCACTTCCCATCTAAAAAACCTCATCTATCTTTCCATTTGTTGATAAATTTATTGAGTTTTACATCCTGTGATCAAATTTTACAGTTTTGTTTATGTAGGTCCTAAACATTTAAAAAGATTTTCCTAAGTATATAGGGCACATAGGGACATTTTCTGGCAATTACTCAATCTTAGATAATTAATTTTATAGGATCTATTTTATGCTGTCTGTAACAATAAGTCAAATAAGTAAGAGACAGAGAAAAACAGTGTGTTATACTAAATGGGATATTCATTTTGTTTATATTGTAGTTCAAATATAAATTATGGTTCTTTCATCTTTCATATTCCTATATAACTTATTATAATTTTTTTATAATCCTTTATTCAATGAGCTTTTTTTTTAGTTGCCTACCCTGTATTATTCATATCTATCTACTCTCAGTAGCCTTATTAGTAAATAGTTCTTTTTCCAAAGAAGTTAATATAATCACCCGGTATTTTCATTCAAGACCAAAGTACTAGTCATAGAGGTGATATAAATACCATATTTTACATAGCAGATTTTTACCTTCTTATCTATTGTCTATCTACTATCATATCTCAATTTCAATGGAAACTTATGTGTACTAATGTATATTTGCCTCATTATGTATTTAAGGAAACACAAGTTTTTACTTTTTTAATGATTGGTTTGTGTTAGTTTTCACACTTTTATATCAACACATTTTTCTTTTTAAATGCTTATTTATTGATTGATTGATTGGTTTTTGGTTCTTTCAGACAGTGTCACACTAAGTAGCCCAGACTGGCCTCATATTTTATGAGTATCCTGCCTCAGTATCTCAAGTGCTGGGATTAAATGTATGTGCCTCCATGCCTGGCCTTTATTTTTTTTTAAAGCTATGAACAAGATTCTAAAATTGTGCTAAGGAAATAGACAAAGCAAATACAAATTCAAGAGATAAATTCAACTCAAGCTAGTTGGTAACAGAGACTGTGGACTCACAGATTTACCAGTCAGAATCCAGCTCTGTACTAGTAGCTATTTTGTGCCACAAATGTATCCATTTTCATAACAAGAGGATAAATGCTGAACTGCCTTGAAATAAAAGGATTAAGATGTCATGTGTATATCCCCAGGATGAGTCTATTCCTTACATACTACAAACATGTACTAAAAAAAAATGCAAAAATGTGAAAAAGCCAAGACAAAATACAATTTAAAGTGTGAATATAACAAAACTCATTTACATAAGACTGACCTGTGAAACAGGTCGTAGCTTATTTATTAAATCCTTGGCTACAGAAGTCCATGGCTCCCATTGTCAGAAAATTTATAGAGAAGACGAAAACCCAAGATTTCGGATTTGAGTCCCTGTTCAGATTCTAACGAACTGTGGAAACCTCCACATGTTTAACTTTCAGTACCTCCTCTATGAAATACTGGCTACTTTGTATTGGTGGTTCTGGACCTGAACCACGCTAATTGCTGCAACCGGGAGGGTGCTACTGTTGTCTAGCGAGTAGATGTCAGGTGTCCTGCTAGACATCCACGTTAGTAGCACTGATTTTGAGAAACTATTTTGTCAGGATTTTGTGCAGATCAAGTGTGATAGTGCTTATGAGGTTTATCGAAGCAAGCTCCTGTCTTGTGATAAATACACACATGATTACTGCTCATCTTTATTAATCATCTAGACTCATTCATCATTATTGTCTTTTGAAATTTCCTGGGAACACTTTATGTTACTTATGTGCCCCATAAAATTGTGTATTACAGTATGGTGAATGTTAAATTCTGCGTGTAAGCCAAATGTCATAGCAATAACATAAAGGATAAGTAAACTGTTTCACAGTATGTTCAGTTATTTAAATCCAGAAGTCACTCTCCCCCATGGATATTTTTCCCTGCCCTTAGTATTTCCTTCAGAATTAGTAAACCAAGATATGCACTAAAAAAAGCTCCATCAAAAACATAAATAAACCATAAACCAATTCTATATGAACAAAATATCTTACTTTCATTGTTTGATCAGACATTATATAATGACATCTGATATAAAATATCATCTTTAAAATAATATAAGATAATAAAAGGAAAAGTACTTATACCTTCACTGAATTCACCAGTATATTTTCTGGATGACAAAAATGCATAAATAAGTATGTATGTTATACATTCTGGGACTAAAGGGTCTTACATGGGTAATTGAAACTCTGCTTGTGTAGCTTCTGCTCTGTTTGGTTTGAAGCAAGACCTTTTTGATTAATAAATAAAATCTGAAGTAAAGAAAGACAAAATTTTACTCAAAGATTAATATTATACCAATTTGTCTTTACTGTGTTTATACATGCACAGTTTAAAAGCACCGGTTCTATTGATTGTAAGCAGAGTCCAAGAGTAACACGACCAGCAATGTAATGTTTATCTGGGAAATTGTTACAGTCGTATCCTCTCCCACCCTCACAGTCTGAGTAGGGTCCAGGGTGATTGCAATGCACACTGAAGCTTGTGAACTGCTCTATAAAATGAAAGCAAGAAAGCAAGTGAACAAATGAAAACTTGAAAAACAAGAAGTTGCTTTCTAGTGATCTTCTAAATAAATAATGTTATGCAAATTTATTTTTGATTTCTGCAAGTTTATGTATTCTACGTTCACTCTTACTCTTATTAATGCATGTTTAGAGTACACAATAATTATATTCATGGTAGGGGATTGGTGGGTATAACTAACACATCTCTGTTCTCCCCCACCCCCACAGGGGCCTTTCATTGTGACTGAAAACACCAAGATTATATAAATTGGATTGCTAGTCTCATACAGATTTGTGTTCCATCTGATAGTAAAAAAGAGGCTCCTAAACTTGGCTACCACAGCTAGAGACTGGGTTTTCGTATTTGTTTTTTGTGTTTGTTTTTTCTAAAATAAAACACCTGGTATATGTGGAAAGGGTGAATTAGCTGTCTGGACAGTTATTATCTCTAAAGCTATGTGAACATGACCAGATTAGATTATCCATATTTTTTTCAGAATTTTAACCTATTCAAAGGTGAATTCATAGGATTGTAATAACATATAAGTTTGACAAAAATACATAAAGTGCTTGGCACATTTTAAAAAGTGTTAAATAAAACTCTGAAAAGGAATAGATATTTATAACTATCTGAAAACATTTTCCTCTGTGATTCCTGTATCCTCAAGGGAAGCTTTATCAGAAGGTGATTTAGAGAATACAGATTCAGAAAAGAGAATAAGTCTTGTGTTAGAAAGTTCTTTTTTACAATTCAAGTTAAGGTCGCCTAATGCATCAGGTTCTTTACATCTGTTCCTCTTAACAATCTTAGAGCAAAACATTACTATACTCTGTTTACAATGGGGAAACTGAGGCAGAGTAACAGAATTTACCCAATTAAAGTTGCACAATAAGTGAATGGTAGGTGTGGATATGAATAAGAGACTAGAGCCTTCTTTAGCTATTATGCTAGGCATGCAGCTCTGTGGGTAAAACTTCACAAATGAGTAATTTTTTTTTTTCTGATATAGCTTTGAATTTGCTAACTCCTCTGCTTCTTCCTTTATAAAGTTTAACCTGCTCCCCAGTTCTGGAAGAATTACAACCGCAGTTTCCATTCCAGCCTCTGGGTGTACAGTCATGCTGACACAGTGGCAGTGGAAACATCTATTTATGTCTCAGCTGAAATAAGCATAAGTGAGTATAAAAATTGCCAAAGAACTGAATTCAATATTTTGACATCGATTGAAAGTAAACCACAATAGTGTTAACGACCATTTCTACTATTTGTGTTCTTACAATTTTCTATCTCAAATTGAGGAAAGGAGGGTTTTTTTCTTGGAGCCTCAGGCAATACTTTTATGTTAAATATTTTGATGTTTATGGGTCATAGATCATGGTTCAAAGGAGAGGAAGAGAGAAGGGGAGGGAGCTGATAGCCAGAGCGTGAGTGGATCCCACTTAACTCATATATTTTTGTATTTCTTTATAACAAGGTCTGAATTCATACAACTTCTTCCAAGTATATTTATAACTAATCAGTATTTAGAATTATGACACTCATACTAAGTGATTCTAGTCCCTGAACCAGCTATACTTTTTTCTTTTCTTTACTTTTGGAGGAAGCAAAAATAACTCACTAAACATGGTTCACACTCTATTTTAAATTGCTGCTATAAATTTTCTATTATTCAAGTACTAGATCTGGCATAGGTCCTAACTTGCAATTAACACTTGACCACTGAAGTGAATGAATGAGACTGAAATTCAAAACAAAGCGAATGTTTGTATTTCACTGCTACCTTGAAGATTCTAGACAGAATGACTTTTTGTTCTGTTTTCTTCCTTTTCAGTTTTTTCTCCTTTCCTGTTCACAAATCCCTATCAGCAAAAAAAAATCTATATATGATTCCCTTGGATCTTTGTTTGTTTTTGTTTTTTGGAGAAGCTATATGATATAATAAGGGACTTATCTAAGTTTCCATGACATAGAAAGCTTTGTATTCAAGGCCAAGAGCAACCTTTTAGCACCCACTGTAACTACAGAGGAGCTTCAGTACTCCCAACTCACACCCAAAGAACTAAGATACAGTTAGTGAATACCACACCACAATTGAATTTATTTTCAAAATATGTGGTTTATTTATTGTTTAGCCTTCAACATTGTGGGGGACTGGAAAAGACATTCCAGAAGAATTAAAGTACTCAAGGCTTTGGATCCAAAGACATCAAATAACCAAAGATAAGGTAAATATTACTCTAAAGAAAAGGAGGAAAAGTAATAAAATAATATGCAGCAGAAAACTAAGGTTATATTTTTAAATAGCACTAAACCTTCAGAGAATATGCACATTTCAGCATTTTTGTAGTGAATTTCAAATGTTACTATTTCAAAGACACTAATCTCTAGTGAAAGTTTTGCCCTAGAAAGCTGAGGTGGGAGGCAGAACTGAGCAGTTGAGAAGCAGGACCAAACTGTTTTCCTTTCCCAGTGGCATGAAAAGGAGCCCCAATCAGTAACTTGGGCATCATCAGTGCCCGTCCTAAGCACCATCCCCAGTTATATGCCTATTGTATGCCAGGAGCCCTGGTCAGAGGTGACCAAACTGTCCTTGTCTGGGCACCTCTCCACGTCCTTGGAATAAAGGTCTTTTATCTCATACTTGCTGTTTCATCATGCCAAAAATCCTATCATTATGCTTCCCTGACCGTGATGGCAGCATGAGCGGCTCCTGGGAAACCCCCAGTTTGAGCTCCCTGCTAACTCACAGACCGGACAGTATCTTGGATTATTTCCTGTTTTTTTCACCAAATGGAGCCGTTTGTAGCTGTCGCCACCAGCTACAAACAACACTGGCTTATTTCATTTACCGAAGGTGAGTCAAATTCCGTGTGGGGTTTTCTGTTACTGTGGGCCGGGCCCCACACAGATTACCCATTCCGTCCCAGGGCTAAATTGCCAGTTCTCATGTTCCTTGGACGGTCTGAGGCAGAGCTATTTTTCTGATCCTCTGGGATCCCGACTCAAGCCTTTGGTGATGGCCAAGGGTATCGAGTTTGAACCATTTTTTTTAATCACGCTTCCAAAAATAGGTGACGATCTCTTTTTGGTAAGTGTGATCTGGAACAATTTTCACATTCCTTGGGGAGAGAACTAAATCTCTTATATCCTGAGGCAAAATTGTTCTTTTGGCTCACTTTTGATTGGACAATGGGGAACGCTTTTTCCGCCCCCCGCAGAGACACACCTCTGGGATGCCTGGTTTGTAACCTTTGCGCCCTGGGCCTAAAAAGGATATAAAAATTAAAAAGCTAATCTTTTATTGCCAGGATGCGTGGCTGGCCTATAACCTTAGTGGTAGCCGGTGGCCTGAGGAAGGAACATTCAATCCTTCTATTCTTAAGAACCTTTATGAGTTCTGTTACACTGGTGACAAATTGGCAGAAATTCTGTATATACAGGCCTTCCTTTCCTTAAGGACGTGCTATTCTCTGATTAAATCATGTAGGACAGCTCAAATATTTCTGTCTAACTCTACCCAAAACCCTTCCCTCTCCCCCACCAGGCCCTTTAGATGAAATGCCTCCTGTATTTACTCCCTCCTCCATATCCCAAGGATCAAACCCCTCAGCCTTCTTTGCCAGAGGGTCCCATACCCCCGGCACAGCCCTCTCCTCCTTTGCCCACAACAGCTCAGCTCTTTCCTCCTTCCTCACCCTGAGGCAGGCACAGCCCTCTCCTCCTCCCTCACCCGCAGCAGCCTCTGATCCATCCCTTAGTCTCTCTCCCCAGTCTCCAGCCTCTCAATCCCCCCTACCTGGGCCTTCTGTTCCATCCGATGGTCCTTTGTCCCCTGCGTCGCCATTTTCTCCACCAGCTCACCATACGCAGTCTTGTGTGTTTCATCCTACGGGCAAGCTGTGGGATCCTCAGCAGCCATCTTGCTGCAGTACATGTGGAGGACAGCCTCCATCTTGTGCCCCTCCGCCACGTGACAGGGCACCGCCATCTTGCACTTATGGTCAGTGGGCGCAGCCATCTTGTGATGGGTGTCACGGTCAAGGGGCACCACCTTGTGGCCCCTCTGGTGAACAACAGCAGCTATTATGCTGCGGGTCCGGCAGCAGCAGAGCTGCTGTAAATCACAGGGAAACAAGCCAATGGCCTGTGTTTCCTTGTTGCATGGTGATGACTGCTTTGTAGCCAAACATCAGATAATTGTCCACACACACCTGCCGGACAGTTGGCTGCTCATTGGCCATCTACTCCACAGCCTTGTCAGCCTCAGTCTCTACTCCCGCTTTGGGAACAGGCTGGCCCCGAGGGGTTAGTTAATATACATGTCCCTTTCTCCCGCTCTGAACTATCTCAGATTAGCCATAAATTAGGTTGCTTCTCTGTTGACCCACAAAATTATATTAAAGAATTTGAATTTATAACTAATGTTATGATTTACATTTTAAGGATATTTATGTGATTCTGAACAGCACCCTCAGCTCACAAGAGCCAGCTCAGCTGTGGCAAGCAGCTGGAGAAGAAGCAGACATAAGGCAAATACTGCTGAGAATGACCGTGGGCCTACTGCAGTGCCTGAACAGGACCCTAACTGGAATTACCACAATGGAGAAGGGTCTTATAAAATACATAAGATGATTGAATGTTTAATTGTGGGCCTTAATAAAAGTGGTCACAAACAGACTAATTATAATAAACTTATAGAACAGGTCCAAGAGGCTACTGAAAATCCAGCTGTGTTCCTAAATTGGCTTAGGGACACTTTGACTAAGTTTACAAATGTAAACCCAGACTCTCTTGAATGGATGATTGTTGTTAACTCTTTTTTTATTTCCCCATCTACTCCTGATATTCGTGCAAAATTACAAAAGGTTGAAAATGGCCCTCAAACCCCACAAGGAGACTTTCTTAATATAGCTTTCCATGTTTTCAGCAACAGAGGAAAAACTCAAAAAGAGGAAAAAGAGGCACAGAAAAAGAAATTTGCTAAATATCAATCTGATCTCTTTAACAGTGGTGCTCGGGGGTCACAATACAGGAAAGCCAAAACAAGGTGGAGCTGCCCAAGCCCCTCCCAGACCATGCTTCAAGTGCAAGCAGTAAGGACACTGGGCAAGAGAGTGCCCCAACCCTGGAGTTCCTCCAGGGCCTTGTCCCTACTGTACTCTTAAGGGCCACTGGAAGAGCGACTGTCCTGGCCACCAGAGAGCAGGTAAGCCATCCTCTGACTCCTTGCCCTCACAGGAGATCTCATCACCACCAGATTCATTGCTGATTGATCTACTCTGACTTGCTGCTGAGGACTGATGGGGCTCGGGGCCCATATCCGCCATCAAGGTATCCTTTTTGGAGCCCCGAGTCTCACTGGAGGTCTCAGGTAAGACACTATCAGTACTTGTAGACACATGCAGGTCTCAGACTCACTTCTTTACCCATAGCTTCCTAGTAATTCCAACATGTCCTGCATCCCTTTTAGGTAGGGATCTTCTTCAAAAGCTTAACTTCTCCTTTACCTTCTCCCTCCCTACAGCTCTAGTCCTCCAAACACCCTTGCAGTGCACCACAAAGTCCTCCTCTCCCCTTCCTTCTTCTCTGGTTGATCCATAGTCTGGGATACTTCCAATCCCACTCATGCTACCCATGCCAAGCCTATTTTAATTCACCTCAGGGATCCTTCAATTTTTCCTTGAGTTCCCCAATATCCCATAGCTCCCAAGCTTTTCCAGGGACTTAAATCTATAATAAAGTGCCTTTTTGACAATGGTTTTCTTAAACCTACCCATTCACCCTATAATACTCTCATCTTCCCGGTACTCAAGTCTGATGGGTCTTACCATCTAGGGCAGGTCCTTAGGGTAATCAATATTACTGTTACCCCTATCCACCCAGTGGGGCCAAACTCTTATATCATGTTCTCTCATATCCCTCCCTCCACCACTCACTTTACAGTTGTAGATCTTAAAGATGCTATTTTTTAGCATTCCCCTACACCCCTATTGTCAGGACCTGTTTGCGTTTACATGGAGTGAGCCAGACACTCTCAGGTCTCAACAACTTACTTGGACAGTGCTTCCCCAAGGGTACAGGGATAGTCCTCACTTCTTCTTTAGCCAAGCTCTTGCTGCTGACCTTGCAGAAATTAATCTCAAACCTAGCACTCTCCTTCAATACATAGATGAGCTTCTCTTATGTTCTCCATCCCGTAAGTTAGCCATACAACTAGTCTCCTTAACTTTCTTGCCAGTCGTGGGTACAGGGTTTCTCCTGGTAAAGCCCAAATAGCTTCTCCAAAAGTCAAGTATCTGGGTATCTCTCCCACCCCTACCATTTTCCATCACTACAGATCATAAGGCAATTCTCTGAGATCTTCAGGTGCCTCCAGATAAGCAACAGGTTATATCTTTCCTAGGTTTCGCTAGCTAATTTCTTTCATCTCTGGATTCCTAGCTTTGCAGCTCTAGCTTAATCCCTTTACAAGACTTCTAAGAGCCCCTTATCAGAACCCCTAGACCCCACTATGCCCATACATGCCTCCTTTCTTAAATTAAAAGAGGATCTCCTAAGGGCTCCAGCCCTTACCCTTCCTGACCCCAGCCAACCCTTCACTCTATACACTACCCTGGGCCCCAGTGCTGCAGGTGTACTAGGACACAGAAAGGGACCTTCTTCAGTTCCACTGTCAAACTGTAAGCAGGAAGACACCCATGTGGTAAGGAAACTTTCTTTGTTAGAGAAAATCTTTTAAAATTACAAACGTGGAATTTTGCTATGATTAAGCACAGCAAACAGAGAAAAATAATACCTTTAAATTTATATTCTATCTCTCAGGAAACTCAATTGAGTCAAACTATGAAGTGTTCAGTTAATTGCAGTTATAAAATTTTCTTTCTGACTGATATAGGGGAATGAAACTTCCAACCTAGTATGTCCGCAAGTTCGTGTTCTCTAAAATCGAAGAATGAATTTTAGGAACAATGGAGGTGAATAGTAGAATATATTTATTGAGAGAAAGAAAGATTCTGTCTGAAGCGAGACAAAAGGGGTCCCAAGTGGGTTGCCAAGGACTCTGTCCTTTTTAGGGACCTTTATAGAGTAAAACCATGGGTTCAAGGTGGGGGAAGACTGGGAACTCACAAGGTGGATGGGCATAAGGTGGTACATAACTGTAATTAGCCAATAAGATCAATAGTTCAGGTAAAATTGATTACATTAGGGCCAAATGGGGAAGGGAGTCACGTACAAAGGGGGCATTCCTAAGGAGCCATGACTCTTTCTTAGGGGAATGGGGACTATTTAGGGTATCAATCCTCAGGATATGGGTACATGTATACGGTCTTTTGTCTTGAGGCCTAGTCCACAGCAGGAGACATCAGCTTCCCTGGCAGTTGTCAGGTGTCTGCACTGGCTCCATTGAGGACCTAGCCCTATCTCAATGCCTATAATAATTTTAACCAGCTCAGCTGCCTGAAACATGATTATATTATATAATGTGGATTTCTATTTTTATATAATCATATATATCTCCTTTCATATTTTTCTGTATTTTTTAAAGGGAAAAATGAAAAAAGATTGTATTAGACAAATTATATTTAAAAATCTATTAATAGATTTAAATAATGTAAAGTAAAGCAAAATATAATTTAGAAGGCAATAGCATAGGCCATTTGCATCATTCGAAACAAAAGAAGGACAGGAGACTGGAAAACTAATTCACCTGTCTATCCCTGCATCCACCCAATTTACTTTGAACTCTGTCTACAGTCCAGATTCATATTTCTAGGTACGCTTTGGGCAACTCTATGATAACCTTGTAGCTTTCTGTAAGTTAGTAAGTTGGCAGCAGTAACATTTATGTAATTTGCCAACACCACATGCTGAGAGTTCTTCATTTTTCAACATTCATTTTTGCCACTCATACAAAATTGATCATTGAGTTACATTGATTTCACTTTTGAAAGGTCTCACTTATTTTCTCATTTTATGAATACTATCATCGATAGATTGCATGGACTACTCAAATAGAATTATCATTGCTTTCTGATTTCACTTCTTAAAATATTAATTTATGAATGATCAATTTACTTTCTTCCTTTTTGAGAAATAAAATTTTCTTTTTTCTTTTTTATTTTAAAGAGAATAAAACAAAAGAGAGCGGTACAGAGCAGATCAGAACAGGACAACATAGGCAACACAGTACTTTACATTAAGACAACCGGACATTAACAGTAGCTATCACAATATCTCTTTCTCTGCTATAATTGAGCATAGATACAAATACAATAATATCAAACATAACAAAATAGTATGAAACCATTCAAAGAATGAAAGAATTACAGGGCATTCTGAACTGAATAACAGAATGATCAATGGGTACTATAATATCTCATTTTCAATAAAAAATTTTGTTTATACTATCACATATATTAAAATACCAATAAGACACAACATGATAGAACCAATGGTAATAGAAGACTAGAAGCATGGTAGGACTTCTAAGCAAGATGATATTAAATCAGCAATAGCTGTCATAATGTTTTCTTCAAAACAGCTGTTCATACCATCACGCATAATAAAGTCAAACAAAACAGAATAAAACCATTCCAACTGATGAATTAAAACATTGAAAGTCTTCAAAGGTATGAAATGGGGAATCATGATTACCATGAAATCTTATATACTCTTATCAACTCTCATACTAGGGAGACTATACTGTATTTACACATGTGAGTCTGGTTTATTTTGCTTATGAGAATGGTCTCAAGTTTGTCCTTTTATTTATAAATATCTCAATGTGATCATTCTTTATAGCTGAGTAGTACTCCATTGTATAAAAATGCCACAGAGGAATCAAGTTTTCAAAACCACAGTATACTACACAGTATAACAGAGAAAAATATTTCCCAATCACTAACATTTTCTATACTTGCTTTAGATTTATTTTTAAGAAATAAATTGCTACTGGTACAACTGAAGATATTGCTAACATTTAGGTCTAGAATGTGCCCCCAAAGCCTCATGTATTCAAAAGTAGAGCTCTTCAAAGACCATCAGAGCAGAGGGTACTGTACTCATTGTTGGGTTAATCCATTGGTAAATTCATCAGTGTGTATCCTGATGGGAGTTGAAGAGGAGACAAGAATGCCGACTTGGGGCGGCAGGTCATTGAGCCACAAATGGAGAGGTATATTTCCCTCTCTCCTCATCTCCTTCTCTGCTTCCTGGCCATCATAATACCAGTAGCTTTCCTTGGCCAGTCTTTTCCATCAGGTCTTTTTGCCTTGGAGTTTGTTGACCAATCATGAATTGAAATGCCTAAAACTGAGTCAAAATAAACCTCCCCTCCATTAAGTTACTTTGTTGGGTATTCTGTCATAGTGATGGTAAAGTGACTAAGACAGATACTGTACTTTGGGTCCCTCTCTGTTTTTTTATTTCCTTGGAACCCTTTTCAAGTAAATCCAGTGCACTGAATTGGAGTGTATTTTTCTCAACCACTTAAAAAAATTGTATCATCTCTGTGTACATGTAAAGCAATTTTTCTGTAGTCTTCTGTATTTTAAAATAAAAGTGCACAGTATAATATAATAAATATTTTTCTGCATCTGTGTCTTGCTTTCTTTATTTAATTTTACTTCACATTACTTCAACATTTTTCCTTCAACATTATTCGATGTATCCATATGGTTACAATTAATGTGTATGATACATTCTTGTATTTCTTAATATATTTTAACATACTACTTTCAGTTTATTTCTAATCATTGCCTCTTTCCAATTGTTTGTAATTATTTTATCACTTGATTTAGTAGTAATAAAAACAATAGAAATAAGTCATAGTATTTCCCATTAATATTTGTTTGAATTTACAAACATCCTTTTCAACTTCTTTATTAATTTTTTATATCACTTGATTTATTTTAATGGCAGGTTTCTTGTTAGTAAAAGTATGTCTTCGATACAGTAAACTCTCCAGATCTTTGAATGTATCATGCAGTCTCTCTCTTGATTGAGTACATAGCAATGGGTGGAATTCTAAGTAGTCAGTCACTTAACCTCTACCAACAATGTGATTTCATTCTTCTCTGAAATACTGTTAAACTAATTCTTTTTTTTGGTAGTTATCTATGAAATCCATTTAGTTTATTATAAGTTACTCTGAACTTGGTAGTGGATCAGTAACAGAATTTCATTTCTCATGGATCTGGAGGCAGTGTCAGGTGACAACTGGTTCCTCACATGACATGTATGTATCTGGCTAGAAATGGGACTACAAAAGAGGGATTTTTCAACATTAGCTCAATTTCCATATTTTGTATCAAAATTTTACTTTTCTCCAGTGTACCATACTTGAGAAGACCCATTTCATTCTGTCTTCACAAATGAAGTTTACAAATTTGTTTATGTTCTAGCTTGTTCCATCAAAAGACCTGTCTGAAAAACTAGTTTTCACCCTTCAAATTTAAGTTGAGATATAGCCTTTAAAATATTTTTTTCAGACAGTGTCAACAGAAATAATTATTCTTTTACCACTGTTTCAACAAATCTATATTCCAATCATTTAAGTTTAATTTCCACTCTGTTTAAACAAACCTTCAGCAATCCTCAAATGGACAATAGGTACTTCAAAGCAAGATCCATGTGTCATTTAGATTTGTAAATTTTGGAGTATGTGCAATTCAACAAGTGGGGTTTTTTTGTTTGTTTTGTTTTGTTTCGAACTTACAACCTCACACTTTTGTTTGTTTTGTTTTGTTTCAAACTTACAACCTCAGGGTCTGGGGATTTAGCTCAGCGGCATAAGCGCCTGCCTTGCAAACTTACAACCTCACACTTGCTAGGCAGGTGCTTATGCCACTGAGTTAAATCCCCAGCCCCAATAATTTTTTTTATATTGAAAATTTTGTTAATAAAATCCTCCTGGTCTAGTCAAGAATTTATGTGTATGCACATGTATGTATACATGTGTGTATACATGTTTCAGTGCCATTTATATATGCCAAAATGTGCAAAGAGACTGTATTAAGGTTTCAAGAGCTGCCAAAACAAACTACCACATGTAGGGTAGGTTTAATTAGTAAAAGTTTATTTTCTCAGAGTTCTGGAGGCTGCCAGTTCAAGATCAAGTTATTAACCATTTTGGTGTCTTTTGAAGCTTCATTCTTAGCTTGAAAGTGGTGGTCTTCTTCATGTGATCACATTTTGAATTCCTTTTGTATGTGTCTGTATCTAAATTTTCTCTTGGTATGAGTACCTCTGCTATTGTCAAAGAGTCAATGCTAACAAATTTAACTAACTCCTAACTAAGCTCATTTTTAAAAAACCTATCTCCAAATAGAGATTGCTTGGGAGATACTGGTGATCTTGACTCCAATGCATGAATTCAGAGAGGACACAACTTAGCCTATTGCTAGAGTCAGTGTATAATCACATGCCCAGGTTTTTTGTCTGGTGGATATTTCTTATGGAAAATGGATCATAAGCTCTCCCACTCTATGACTCTATGATCAAGACTTCTGGAAAAAAACACAGTGGAAACTTTCACATCAGATTGTATACTTTATAGTTTTAGAGGAGGGACTCTATCAATTTTTTAAACAAGTTATATCTATCTTATTATAAGATACATAGCAAATTTTTCAGGCTATTCAGTGCATGTCAAATGCATACAAGCATCTCTGATCCATCGAGGATATATTTAACAATTTACACCAAACCAGTCATTTTATTATTTTAGTATAAAGTGTTAAACATTCTATTTTATGTTGTGTGAGTTTAACTGACTCAATCTAAAGTAACTCCTACACAGATAAATATCCATAAATAAGTAAAGTTTAAATAAAATTAAGAATATTTGTACTTACCTCAATAATTTTAATGATTTATGTTTTAGAGATTTTTTTTTCATACAATACTTTTACAGCTAGTCTGACCTCGGACTAGGCTCAAAGTTTCAAAAAAGAACAGAAAAGAAATAATAAAACAGAAGTAGTCTTTCTTACTGGGGAAAAAAAGTAAATTGGTATCTCATATCTTCCAAGCTAAATATTGTAATTATAAAAACAACTAGGATGAGATAGTAGAATGAGTACAATCACTCAAGTGAATTGCTTGTAGACAGATATTTCAGCATTTTCCAATATGACTAAAGAAGTACAGAGCATATACTGTGTATTCAATGATACCTCTTCTAAGCCTGGGACAAAATCCTATAATCAAAGACATTGGAATGCAAAGTATAAACACCAACTGGCTCAATGATGACTATGAACAGCATCACTTAGGTCACCCTGTGGTTTATCTGGTAATTAAGTTGAAATTGGGTTGAATTATATGCGATCAATACAATCAGATAAATTCTAACATTTAGTTCTTAGATTTTGGAATTTTTAAGCAAAGCATTTAGGACTGTCATGATTACTCTTTAGGCTATATTTTCAGGATAAAAAGGCAAGGTCCTAAAAGTTGAAACAAGAAGTAATAATTTCCCATAAATAACAACAAAACAACAAAAAACCCCTCACAACAAATAGGACCTCCTGATAATTAAAGATTTTTTTTAAGGGCTAAACTTCTCACATTGTTTTTATCAAACTCATGCACTGGGTGCTCTGAATTCCATTTAAATGACTTCCATGTGAGTAGCAACATATTTTACCACTAGTAGCACTAAATAAATATTTTGAGGCTGAAAGGCAAACAGACCTTCAGATTGCTTGGCCATGTGCTGACTTAGAGTCCCCTGATGTTAGTTTTCCTTGGGGAGAGCAATGATGTTTGTTAGTAATTGGACACTGCCGCTCTACAGAAAACCCTGCACCCAGATGCCACCATAACTGAGAAGAATTGATTTGGGGCTTAAGTAAAACAAAGTCATTTTCTTCCTTTGTGTCTCTGCAAAGGCAATTAGACCAGAACAGCAGCTGCATATAACACTAGAATAATAGTGAATAATGTGCATCCATGTGTCTATGTGTGTATGTGTGTGTGGCATTTTAAATCAAGTGGAAATGAGTAATTTCTAAATTTATTTTAATACTTTCAAAGAGGCTGACATTAGAAACATAGGAAAAGAACAGAGGAGGGCTTTGTCAAAGAGCATATTCGTTGTCAATCTCTGCTTTTTATTCCTGTCACTTTTAATAACAGGATATATTGTCATGACTTAACTAATCCTCCACACAAGCTTTGTGTTTAGGGTGTTTGCAGTGACAGGAGTTTAGATTTACCATGTCTTGATCTTCTATTAACAACATTTGTCACATTTCAAATAAACATTTTCCTCTTGGGCTAAATGGTTTTCTTGACAATCTCTGGCCTTTGTTTTGACTTTGCTATCTGTGCTCTTGGGCTGTTTTCCTTGATCTAACTAAACCAAAGGAGAGATCAGGAATTGGATCTTGTTTAAGGGAAAAACAAAAGGATAGAAAACATTTTCATTAACACTACTTTTGAAATAGGCCCCCGTGTTTAATTTTACTTTAACAGTTCTTCTACCATCTTGGGTTTTCAGTAGAGAAAAAGTCATCATCCTCATAGGAGACAAATGGCACAGCAGTGGGCTAGATAGTAGTTAATTAAGCTGTGGCGTATGTCTTTCATTAAGACGCTGTTTCATCCACCAGAGCCTCCAATAAGGTAGGTCTCAGAGGAGCCCTCAGGAGACTGTACAGGAAGAAGGAACCTATCAGGGAGCTCCAGACAGTCTTCAGTGCTGTAGCTCATGAGGCAGCATTAATGAGTCTGAGTAACACAACCTGACAAGGCTTGATCAATGGGACTCTCTGGGAATGAGGGCTGGTCTGACAAATGTGAGCTCCATGACAAGCAGTTTGCTAAACAATGAGAGGCCTTATGTATCAGTTTATTGGTTATGAAAAAGATCTAGTTCAGAGGGAGGATTGGAATTTAATGAAGAAATTGCCCCCTAGTGCTTAGAAGCAATAGAATCTGATGGTATTATCAATGAATGAGTTTGTTGATATGTATATTTTTCCTTCTGTGGGATTAATGAAACTTCTGGCTAGTGAGCACTTATGAAGGAGTTCTCTAGTGGAAAAAATGTCACATCCTCACTTGACATCTTGGTGGCATTAATTATGTCTAGATATACCAAAGATGAGAACTGATGCTGTTCAATAGCTTCAGCTTCCAAAATATTCTGTGCTGCAACAGTTTTGATGGTGATAGTTTATCTTCAGGATGCAAGAGTGTGCCAGTAGTTTTGTCAATCCCCATAACTAATGAAAAGAACTTTCAAAGATGATTTAGAAAGGGTGCTCTTTACATGCTTTTTACTACATTAAAATCTAGATGCCTGACTAAAATAGTTACATCAGTTTTACTACATCAGATGTATATCAGACAGAGAGGGTTTTAGTTGAAGACTTTGTGGACTTGACAAAATTTTACTGAAGGAGACTGAAAAAGTCACCATACAAGAATAATGAGTTTGTATTAGGATTTTGATCTCAGTCTGCATTTCCTTTATCATACATATCTGACAATAACCTCTAACCAGCATTCCTGAAAGAACAGTTCTTGTCAATACCTCATCTTATTCCACTTCATTTGTGTTAGAATGTCAGCTTCTCATGTTTAGGAAACTGTTCACATTTTTTTGTATGGCAGAAATTTTTCAAAGCATAGAATATGTTTTGATATACTGCACAGTATATTTTGAAAACTATTTGCCTTGTTTCTGTTATGTTATAGCTCTTTGTCAATCTATATGGTTCATTCATGTGCACTGATAGCTTTATTCTATGCATGTTATTTTTGTTGTAATTGGAAAAATGACAGAAGAAAGGACATCTTTAAAATCCCATTAGTGTGAGAAACTGAACAAATAAATAAGATCCATAATGTACAATAGATATTGTGAACTTGGAAGAAACTGTTCAAATGAAAAGGCAAACTGTGATAGAGCAAAGGAGAGGAAGAAAGGGAAAAAGAAAAACTGTATTTATACATAAGATAGTTAATAGTTATATAGCTAGTTTCTCTTAGTTAATTGAAAAGAAAGATTTGTGCTAATATTATTTGGACAAGATATCATGCCTTTATCTTGTTCTCTGAATAACTACTATGAAGCAACAATATGCACTGTATTAATGATTGCAACACTCGTAGTAACCTGTTTTGAAACTCTGTTTTGTTTTATTTTTTTCTCTGTAAAGCAAAAAAAAAAAAAAAAAAGAAAAGAAAAGAAAAGTAAAGAAAAGAAAAGAAAAGAATGAGACCCCAGTAATTTCCATAGTCTTATCAGAAACACAACACAATAAATGTTGTTAAACATAAAAGAAATTCTCTGTCTGTTTGGAGAATGAAAAGGAAAGAGAACATTACCAAGATACATGGAAGTCATGATGTTTTCCATGCAACACTATTAACTATAATCCTTCATTCTCCTTCATTCACCTTTCTAGGATTCTCACAACTGCAATAATTAAACTCAACATATCATCTTCAACACAGACCATGTTAGAACAAAATGATCTGATGATAGGTATACAGATATCTCTCCAAAACACCTTGTAAATCACTTAAAAATCAACCAATCCTATGCTTCCATTTTTAAGCCCAGTTTCTCCAGTATCTGGAAGATGTTCGTGAACTATGAAGATGATTATAATCATAACATTGTTTTGTGAAGTTTATATTCTACCAACTCGTTCATCAATGTCTCAAAATTGATTTCTTGTAGTAAGTAACAGAGACAAAGAGAAAGAGACAGGGGGAGAGAAGGGAGAGGAAGAGAGAGGGAGAGAAAGAGAGAGAGAGATTCAAGTCTACTAACAGAGAAGATGTAAACTGTAGAAAATTAGGGTGAATTTTTAAATTCACATAGATTTCAATTTAAGTATGCTGATAAACCTACAAATCTACATAGTTTCAGACCTGAATTTAAAATTCCTGACTTCCACGCAAGTATTTTATTATATAATTTATCCTAAATTCTCTTTAATGACAATGAATATTTGAGTTGCAAAACTCTGAGATTAGAATTTAGTATTCACATCACCATCTCAGCCTTTCTCTTCACGTCTTTCTGATGGTAGCTCTGGCAGCTCCTCTGGGCTCCTCTAATGACTGCTTTGTGTTGGCAGCTCGCCCAGTTAGTTTCATTTTGTTTACTTCTGGGGAATATCCCAAATAAAGCAAGGTTATTTTGGGAACTTTACAATAAGTAAATGAATATTTCTTAAGTAACTGTAATTATTGTAAGTCAAAGCTTTGTTTTAAGGTCACTGTGGAAAGAAACACATCAGGTTGATTCAAAAAAGGAAAAGCAATGTCAGTACAGGAGTGTGTGTGTGTGTGTGTGTGTGTGTATGATATGGAGCAGACAAAATAAAGGGAACATGATCTCAGGATGGAAGATTCTTGAAACACTTTTTACTTTTTGACTGTGATTTTCATAAATTTGAAAAGCTCTTTTTATATTCTTAATGGGTTAAATGTATCCAAGAAATTTATAAGAAGAGAAACAAAACCAAACTTGTATATTTCAAACCACTCTCATGAAACCACTGGGTGACTTTGTGTTAAACTTCCTGAGATTTTCATTACGTTGCTATGAGGTTCAAATAAAAAACTTTTGAAGTTAGAGCTTGAAGTAAAGAGATATAATGCGAAGACAGAAATACAATCATGGAATTCACAGTCCATTATCTGCAGTGTTTGGAAATAAACACCTACCCACTCACTCACCCCAAAACACACAGACTCTTTTTTCTCTGTCACACACACATTCTGACACACACACATACTAAAATTTGTTCTTTTCAAATACTAGAGCTAGTTCCTCACACCAAAATGATTTACTTTGATAAGTGCCCAAATGTTTATATGAGTTGTAAATACTTAAAATATTTGGAGGTAGACAATTTGAAAACAAATATGGAAAACGTCTAAATTTTAACAAAGTGAATCTCTTCTATAAAAGTCTGCTAAGTCTGTTTCTGGTCTTGCACGAAGAAGTAAAATTCAGTAAATGCAGGGGCACATGTGGACTTTTAACACAAACTTGGGACCATGGAAAGTACTTGCTTTCAATTTTTTCCAGAAATATTTAGCTCAGAGTCATGCTAATTAACAAAAATACTCTATATGTAACATACAGAATAAGGTAAACATACTGTTTGTTTATTGATTCACTTCTGCAACAAATCAATCCAAAAAATTATGCACTAATATTTTAAGCACCTGAAGTTAATTGTTTTATAGTAAGAGCAATTATAAGATTAAGAAACTTCACAGATTACCAGTGATGTACATACCCAGGACATATCACAAAGCCATGTCATACATTCCTTTCTTTCAGGAAAGAAATTTAAAAAAATTACTCCTGGATGCAGATTTTAATAGTGCAAACATGTGCAATAACATGTGTAACTAACCCAAAAATAACTAACGATGAGATGGAGATGATGCTCAACATCATATAAAACAAAATTTTCATATAAATAAATTAACAGTTTTGTTTTAAAACACCATCATTCTTTCTGCAGCAAGAGGAATAGCCTATTTTGAAAGCATTCCCTTTCTTTCATGTTAATTCACTTCAGCATAGATTCCAAGTCTCTGACAGCAGCATAGGACTCATTATGTAGCACAAGTCATCAGATGGAGCATAGGAGAATGGAAGTCTGCTCCCTGAAGCAATTTTTTTCAGCAGGGCTGCTAGAGCATAGTTCAAAATTATCTTTAATATGAATGAGAAGCTGGAGCCTCTTGAATAGGCAGATGGAATTGGTTTTTTTCCCCCAGTTCATAAACTTGTCTGCTTCCTTTTCCAAAGCACCTTCATCATTTTGGTTGCAATTTTGCTTAACCTTGTTCTGCCATTCTTTCCAATTACTCTGTTTACTTTGTCTGATCCTAGATAGCTAATTGGCTTTGCTTTGTCCTCCTTTACACACGTTTTCATCTCATTCCACATGTAATTCAAGTCCCATTAGCTCTCACTTCATTTAAACCAACACAGGACTCCTGGGACTAGTTGGAGTGTAGAAAACAGGTGCAACTGGCCAGATGGCTGAATGGCCAGGAGAATGGAGCAAGGAAGCAGCTCTCCCATCAAATTTAGACTGTCAGGCTGAGAAAACCGGAAGACTTAGTAGAGGACGAAACCTTCATTTAATTGCCATCTGATTTTCAATTATAGGTTGTCCCTTAAAATCCAAATGAATATTCCCTTTAAGATTATAACCAGCTTTAAGAAATGATCAACTTTGCTTAAAAACATCAGGCATCCATCATGATAACATGTGCTGCCAAGTCACTGTTGGATCTTAGTTTGACACAAGACCAGCTCTAGAGATAATTCAAGTACTAAATCCTGGCCATGAGTAGCTATTTCCATGCCATATCTGCTCTCTTCTGAGCATCTCCTGGTTTGGTTCAAAAATCACCATTCTGAATTTGGATTGTCTCCTGATCTATTTTTTTTTCTTTATTGGCCAGAGATAAAACAGAAAACCATGTGGACCTTTCCCACTACAAATTCAATTTAGCCAATGTCAGTTTACCTGTGACATAGTTATTGTGTGACAATATTACACAAGATGACTATCAATGCAACTATCAAATCTAAATACTACCTGCTTCATTTTGCAAAGATATTTGGCACACCACTTTCTAGATACCCAGTGGCCACTGTATTACTCTATATGTGACTTTTTTTGTGTGTCTTTAATAATATTGTATATTTAAGGGACATCATTATCTTTGGCAATTTCCAATTCCAGTTATTTTTTCCTTAAAATATCCATTATTCTTAAACTACATAAGTGAAGATTAGGAGCCATTCAATATGTAGATTTTGTTTTTCTGTTTGAGGTTTGGAAGCAACCTATTTTTGGTTTACATTTAATCTGGCCTCATTTTCCCTCTTCTCTTCTGTTTCTTTGTGCTTTTTGTATGATGGGTGTTTCTTCCACTTTCTGAAGTTATCATTATTTAATCTTCTATTATAAGCTGGCCCTGCTTCATCTTATAGGGATTTTTATGGTGAATCCCTATGTTTGGTTTAAGTTTTAAATGTTCATCATAGTTTTAAGCTTTCATTATACCTAATTTTAAGTTTGGTAGATTTTAGAACTGACAACATAGTGTTAAACTGGCACTATTGTTTTTTTTTTCCAGTTCTTTGAACTCAGAGGCTATTCTTTTTAAACATATTATTTCTTTCTAATTTTTCAGTTTCACTGATCAAAATTCTGGTCTGAATTTCTACCTAAAAATAATTGTAACTATGTAAAACAAAAGCTAAGTATCACTTGGTATTTATTATATAGTATGTTTCCTTTTAGTTGATCGAATGTGTTTTGTTATTCAACTGTCACAATATTCCTGTGAAGTAACATTCATAGGTGAGAACATGGAGACACAAAGGACTTCTATGGCATGTGCCAAATATAGAAGGAGGGCAAAATGAAACCTGAATCTATATTTCTGAGAAGAGAATATGTGCCTATTGAACCTTTTCTCCTCTCATCAGAATAATGTATTTTCTGAATACTAAAGGACATTTCTGGGTATAAGATGCTCAAAGAAATTCCAAGATACTACTCACATATGTGTGTATGTAATTTGACTTCTAGTTTGCTTCTTAATCTTTTGTTAGAATTTCAGTATAAGTTATACCTCATAAATTCTGAACCTATCTGCAGAAATAATTATTCATCATAAGAGGGGAAATAGATCAATACTTAGAGATAACACAAGAAGAAATTAATTTTTCTCTAAATAAAGGATACTTGTTTAGAAGCACTTGGTTGAAAATGTAGGATTTTCATTTTTATTTTACCAGTGATAGCATTTAGCTTGCCCCAGGGCCACATTCCCATTTTTTAACTCTATAAAAATCTTAGCATTATGTCATTTTATTCTTTTATTTTTTACTTTAAAATAGAAAAAAATAAAAATCATGATACAGAATTTCAAAATAAAATAATAGGAGGTCAACACAGGCTAATATATTGCATACTACTCTCTTCAAAGTAGTTGTTCAGATTACAAGATATAGGCATGAAAAATATGATTAAACAGTTGAACAATGAAAGCACAAACTATTGTTTTTTCATGAACTAACAAAGATTAGTACTATAGTTGTGTGTGTATATGTATAATAATGTTTTCCCTTCTTTCTTTTCTCCTTTCTCTTATCCCAGTTGTCCTTTCCTTTAGGGCAGTTTCATACATTTTCTCTTTCACAATATCTATTGTACATTTTGGATCTTATTTATTTTTTTAAATGTCACCTTCCTCCTTGCATCTTAAAGAGTAAAATCCAGTAATTGTTATATTATTCAAAACTCTATCTATCTATCTATCTATCTATCTATCTATCTATCTATCTACACACACCTCAATGTGAGTATCCCTGAGGGATAAACAGTTAAATGATATGCTAGCTTTTTATGCATAGGTGAGAACAAAGAATAAACCATAAGTTTCAAAATTAAAGTGCTGAGTGAAGTTACGAGATAGGAAAAATTGGACCCTAAGTGTTATTGCTGAGATTGACTTCAATAAACCATACTCAAAAAAACAATGGAAACTTTAAATTTGGGACCACTGATGCTAGATATTATGAGTTTTAAGCTTAGATAGTAACTCTATGTCCTGGAATTTATTATTTGTAATACAGGAACTCATGCAAGTAACAAAGCTGAGAATATAAAATTTCAAAATGAAATGTTTAAAAAAATCACTGTAGCAAACTAAGACATTGTTTTGGTTCCCAGCCTTCTTGTTAGTACTCTGTACTTTAGGATTATTTCTTGGAGCTAAAAAGAGTTTTGTTCTTACCCCTTTCATGACATTATCTCTTAGGAGAACATTTACAGAATAAAAACACTCTTCCTTCTTTGTTTTCTCTTTGAAATCTCACATTTACATGTATAAATGAATGTATACATCTATTTTTACATATGCATCTATTTAGTAATCTCTATGAAGATCAGGTTCTGCTTGATATTATAAGTTTTCTAAATGTATAATATTCTAATTGTCTATTTTGTTCCTTTAGCAGTTTATTTAACCTATTTATAGTTAACAATTCTTTAAATCTTTATATAATATCTAAAAGCAAACCTAATTATATTCATACATACATGTACACAACAAAAACAACAAAAAGGAACACTCCAATTACATTATTGGGAATGCACAGGTTAGTTCATTTTTATGTCAGTAAGAATATAGTTTAATATAGTAAGAATATAGTTATAATGAAGTACCAATTTGCCATTACAAGTCTCAAGAAAAAATTAGGTAATGTCAATGAAAATAATATACATATATATTTTTGCTGAGAATAAACCAGTATAATATTTGAGATATCATTATTGATTCTTAATTTATTAATAAGTGGTAACCTTTACTGAGGGTCTTGAGAGTATTATGGATTCTCAGTGAGCTTTCTCAAGATAATATATTAGATTCTTTGCAAGAATCTTTGTATTTAATTTTCAGAACTATAAATACAGGCACAGTTATTGGTTCTGTTTTACTGATACATAATTGAAGCTGAGATAATTCAAATAGTTTTTCTAAAGGACATACTGCAAATAAATTTTCTAGGCAGTAATTGAGTCCTGGTCAATCTAATTTAAGAAGATGATTTCTTAAGTACCAAACAAGAGTTTCTCAACTTGGGATACCCAGTTGAATTTAATTATTTTGGTAGCTATGTTACTATTTTAATTTGTGTTAGAAAAATATAGCACGTTTAACCGTGGTTTCACAAATACACCTTGAGACTCATGTAATAGGAGACATTTTTAAAGTAAATTAGTTTACATACAAAGCAATAGTAGAGATGATATTTAGAAATGAGAAAATCACAGAAGTGGTAGGCCAGTAATTGATGGAATTTTGAGAAATTGTGTGGTGATTTATTGTGCATCCCAAGTAAGGAGCATAATTCTTTAAATTCTGTTCAAGGTTGGTGCTAGGTGAAATGGGTAATTTTATTTTCAATACCTATAATACTCTGGGAATTCTTTCTTTGTGCTGAGTCTTCATCGTAATCTTTGGTTTTCAAGATACCATTCTCCACTATTTGGAGCTCGTTTCCTCTTTCCAAGTTTATCTGGCCTATGTTCATTCCTTTAAAAAAAATATTTCCCGGGGAAATATTTAATAGGTTTCTTCTATAAGTTAAAATTTTTTAACAACAACTTTCATTTCTTAACCCATAGCAGTGACTAATTACTGTTATTTGAGGCATTGTGTCACAGTCAGCATGTTATTTTCAAGTAGGAGAGCTGGCTCCTTTTGATGCTCCTTAAATCACACCTGGTAATTATGATGTCAAACTGGGTGTGAAGGTGACTCTTTCATTAGCAGTAGGAGACTAATCATTTTGAACTTTTATCTTATGGAAAAGAAAACTTCCCTACTCAAGTAGAAAATGAATTGTGTGAAAACTTCCCTCAGTTACTGTACTTAATTTGAACCATTGTCAATAGACTGGAGATTATTGAATATTAGATGTATGTCAGTCACTATTTTAGGTGAATAGATATAAAAAATTTAGTCATCATTTTTACTTAGTTCTTTTTTGGGTGTATGCATGTGTGTTAGTTTATGGGTGTGTGTGTGTGTGTGTGTGTGTGCATTTGTGTGCAAGCTTGAAATAAAATGAAGTATGAGTAGGAGCTAGGGTATCTCAGTTCATTTTTTGTTGCTAAGATAGAGTACTGGAGACTGAGTAATTTACATAGAAAACTGTTCTATTTTATTTCACAGTTCTGTAAGTCCAAGCACGGTACTATCTGTACTGAGCCTCTGGTGAGGGGTTCATATACCTTCAATCTATAGTTGAAACTGTACAGACAGAAAGAGGCCACCTTCCTTAATTGCTAATCCACTTCCACAAGGAAAACACTGAGTCATTCATGCAAATGAATCCCTCATAACCACACACAGCTCTACCCACCACCACCTTTCAACACAGTTATCTTGGGGATCAAGCCTCTACATGAGTTTTGGTGGGAGCAAAATAGACCCAAACCATAGAAGAGGGATGGGGAAAAACAAATGAGCAGATGGTTACGTTGCAGCACTGTAGACTATATGGCAGGGACCCATGTTTGTCTCCTTTAGGAAAGAAGCAGTAGCTCAACGAGACCGTGGTTGCTTAGCAAGGCTTCCCAAATTGAGCTGAGTCCTCAAGGGAAAGTAAGGTTTAGCCAAGTCAAGAAGAAGAAGAGATCATTTAGGGCAAAAGGAACAGGGTAGCCAAGACGTGACGTGAATGACAAAGGAAGTATGAGAGTGTTGGAGATATGCAAATAGTTCAAGGAATTAAAGATGATCTTGAGCTCAGATTTAAACTCACATTTTTTTCCTCTGTGCCATGTTTGGAAAGTTATTTCATGTAATGCTATAAAAATATTAATCAATATAGGCCATTACCTTGAATAAATGCTAAAATATATAGATATTTATATATTCAACTCTCATAATGCCCCGGTCAGCACTATGAAGTTTACTTTACCAGTTTTGAAGTTATTTTTCTATTTACATGCATATGCTTACTGTGAGATTGAACACAGTGAACCATGGAAATGTCTCATTATTAGAGACACAGAGGAAGTCAATAGTGGAAATAAGAATGTAACAGAATTACATGTTTTGGCATCGTTTTACAAAATACAGTAAAATTTTACTTAAACTATGAAAAGAAGCAGACATAAAGATACAATTAAGGGAGACTGCTAGTTGTGTAATTTAAAAAAAAACACTTAATAAATGAGCAATATTTGTGTTAGACCTTGAGGAATGAATCCAGTATTGAGGGAGAGTATAAAAGACAAAAATCAAAGACAATGGAATGGAAATGGATGCTGGGCACATCTTAAGTGCAGTATGTTTGGCCAAAACAGACTGCAAAGTTTAGAAATGTGCATGATGGCCATACCTTATTGATTAAGTATGCCTTTGTGTATAGATACTTTTGAGGGCAAATTTCAGCTGACCATCCAAGTAGTGACATGACTAAGGTAGTCTAAGTCTTCTAAGAAGCAAAAAAGGATAGACTTAGACAAGGGAATGGTTCATTGCAGAAAAAGCCTATGAGGAAAAGTTGTAAGGAGTGAAAGAAGGTTGGGGAAATTGTTCGATACAGATTTAAGTCTGATTTGTAAGGAGAAAAAGAAGAAAAGACAGTCTTAGACATCAGTGTAGCTAAATAAACTTCCCAAAAAAGAAGACAGAAATCTCTGAACCAAGTTATTTACATGAGTCTTGTGCTGTTCAGGAAAGGGCTTGCACTAGTAACCTGCTACATTCTGTCACTGGCTGGGGCCAGTGTGAGAGCTGTGACCTTAATGCACACATGTTATTGGATTTCAGAACCCAGAAACGAAGTCACCATCAGTTATATTGCTCATTGTGAAAGTCACATTTTTGTGGTTACCAGAATAGCCCTAGTCACTAACTTTCTAAGTTGCCATTCCATCATTTAGAAAAAAAAACAAAAAACAACAACAAAAAAAAAACAACCCAAACGATATTTAGCTTATAGAGTTGTTGACAATACATGAACAGATGTTCATGAAGTCCATGACAATTTTTATATTGAAGTTATGCTTTCTGATATAATGTCAGTGACTTTGATGATAATGGCAAATAAATGTAAGGATGAGAATTTTATTTAGTTGGTTATAAAGGATAGAATGCATAAAGTCTTGGAAGTAGGGTAAGGAATGATTTCTCATGTGATTTAGAGGTTAAGCAGTGGCAAGTAGAGGATATGAATATATGTCAGTCTTGTATAGGAAAGGAAAGCCATCACAAAATTATCATGTTTAATAAGGCAATACATTGTAACAGAAACTGGGAATCAAATGTTTGTTATCATAAGATAAATACTGAGAAAAATTAATCTACAGTCAAGATATATGAGTAGCTGTACAAAATCAGAAAAAAGAAAAAGCAAACTTTATGACTAACATTTCAAATTAATAACTTGGAAATGTTGATCAAGCATTAGAAAATGTTTAAATACATTAAAGTTGAAGTTTAGAAAGTTTCAATCTATTTAAAGTTTAGATTCGTGAAATTGTAATACTAGCAGTTGGATCTTATCTACAATGAAGGTCAGCAATCCACAAATGAATTAGATTAGATGGAAATAGTTTAGGGATCTAATGAATAGTAAATTAATTTGTGATTAAGGAAATTGGTATGGTCACCAAGAAAATGAGTACAGAATGCATTGAAGCAAAACCAAACCAGGGTCAGATATTCTCCAATGTACCTGAAGGATAGGGGAAGGGTACTGACAGCAAAAGTGAATGATGCAAAACACTGAATTCCAAAACAAACAAACAAAAAAAAAAGCAAATGATATAGATTGGCAGGAAAATATCTCAAAAAATACTTTTATATCAGAATTTGTTAATTAAAAGTTATTAGTTATACTTGAGAGGAATAATTCTGAACATATAAATCAATGCATTTACAAATATTTTCTAAGATTTCTGAAAAAAAATAAAAAGTAAGTGCTAGAACTCCAAATATTTTGAAGATAGTAATATTTGACAAACATTGTTTGTTATTCTTGGGATCAGACCTCGGAGTTCTTTACCCTTCAACATAACTTCAGGCAGAAGGAAACACTGTTGAAAATGATAAATGAAAGAAATATAAGTATATATAATTTAAGGAACTTGTTTAATAAATCAAAACCCTAGAGAGGACAAAACAATAAATAGTATTAAAGAATAAATAAGTGGATTAACTTTGGTTAAAAAAAGAATATTTCTTTGTTAGAGAAAATAAAATGGAAAAGGAAAATGGAGTGATTTCAAAAGTGAGAAAGATGGAATCTGAGTAATGGCATGCAGAGAGCATTACATTCTTCAATATATTATAGAGCAATAACAGAATTTCTCTTCCATCCAGTAACATAACTTGTTTAAAATGGTAAATTCCACTGTCTGCTATGTGATCTTGATTGCATTTAATATATTTGTCATCTTTAAAATACTTGGAAGATTTCCATTCATCTTGACAATATTAATTAAATTACTCCATGAAAGTAAAATTTAGGCTAGTATTTTATTGAATTAATTTATTTAGATCAAGTCTGGATACTTAGGTATTATGATGATCACAATAATAGAAGCATTTGAATAAAAGAACCTACTTAATTTAATAAATTCCTTATTTACCTTAGTGTGTTAGATGTAACGAGATAGTTATTTTGACCCATCTATCTGGTCTTATCAGTTTCCAAATTAACCATTTTAGCATAAGTACTTATAGTGTTGGCATTATTACTACTCTATATATAAATTAATTCTTTGAATTGAAATGATTTTTAAATAATTTATAAATAATTTTGGCCCTTCTTATGTGTTAGCGAATTCTATTGATCACTGAGTTATTTTACTTTCCCTAAGAGCTATATATATTAAGAATATCCATCCATATACTGATGCATTGATCATGGCCCTTCTATATTTTCCTATGAAAATAAAAAACAACTATATGTTAAAGACATTGTAGAATAAGGATATTTAGGTAGACTTTGGTGATTGTGACTTTTTCAAGTAAGAATCATCCATGCCAGTCTTCATTCTTCATTAGAGTCGAAGCCCAATCAAAATACAAGTTCAATTAACAGAAGAAACATTAATTTGGCAATCCATTGTCTTTCATTTATTTATACCTATAATTTACAAAATAATGTGGCACATTTTCCTGAACCAAAGAATCACAGAACTACTGAATGACTTATGGTGACAGTAGAATATTACTATCTATTCTACATGTTCCTAAAGCGAGAATTTTATTGCTTTCTGGTAGTTTATCAAGAAATACTCTAACCCACAAACATGGGAAATTAAAATACAAACTTGGGGATTTTTTTTAAGAATTTGGGTAAAATAATGTAGCCATTAATATTAATTCATGAGCAAAGAGTCAGATTTAGAACACAGGGAGACATAGATGCAGACTTCTGAGAAGGCCATTGATTTATAATCTTGATATCTTTTGCTGTTTTCTCAGCTGTTACCGGAGCTTCCTGCAGATCTCTGTCTCTATTGACAAGAGCAACTCCTCTTCATTCTTATGCGAGATGTCTTATAAAAAATAAACAGATAGTTACGTAGTTATAATGGACATCAAAATCATAATTAAGTTGGATTCTGAATCATCCTTCTAGTTTAGAGTAAAATTTTGTAGAACAGGGTGGGGAAGAGAGAGAAAGAGAGAGAGAGAGAAAGTTCATCTCTTTTTGTTTCTTTGTAGCCCAGCCCGCTCACAGACTACCAAAAGAAAATGAAAATGAATAACAGCAGCACCTCATGGTCAATGAGGTCTCATTGAAGAGCAAAGTTAACCTTTACAGAGGATATTAGGAGCAACCAGGCATACATACACACTCACTTTGTCAGCTACTGAAAGCTGGTGTTACAAGAACTTTCGATCCTTGACTAGGCCCTTCCTTTATGGAGCTAAGAAATGTAACTCTCAGGAACATCAAAGAACCATAAAACAAAATGCAATCTTTTGTATTGGAAATTTTACATGTACTGTCTTTAAGTTATACCTGCAATCATTCACAATTTATCATAGAAGAAATATAGATGACTTATTTAAAGGATATTTATTTGGAAGACATCTGGATTACATATTACACACACACATATACACACATGTGTATTTTGTGCACATACACACAGCACAGATGCTACTGAATGTCTCGGCTCAGCTCAGCTTTGTTCATTTCAGATTCAGTAACTAACAAGCAGTTGGTTCCTATATGCAGTACTTCTTTATTCTACAGTGCTCTAGGGCAAGTGAATTTATGAAGTTGCCTTTAACTTATGTTCATTCTTATTGAAAAAGAAAAGAGAAAACCATACTGAACTACACAAATTACCATTCTCTGGTCCAAATAGTTTGTTGCAAAGAAACTCTAAGAAAACCTTAGACTATTTTTAATTTATTTTGTTTATAGTTATTTTTTTAATTTGCATTTTTAAAGTGTAATATTATCTGCTTTGCCTGGCTGCTCAAAGAAGCCAGACCACAGCAGAGTGAGTGTTGAGAAATAGTGCTAACAAGATCAAGACATAACATAAGAATGTGCTGCCCTCAGCCTTTCTTCACCACAGGAAATTACTCTGAAAAAAGAAGCAAAATGCCATGTTCAAAGCAACTACAAATCCTTGGCCACAAATGCGTCATTATTGTTACTTTCAGCTCTGTCATTCCCACCTTGTTTTTCCCATGCTGTTATCTTCCTACAATCCTTCCTTTTGTTCTAATTTTATCTCGTGAACTCTTCTCTCTTCTGGCTACCTGCTCTTGTTTGTTTGTTTGTTTGTTTTCCACCCACATCAATTGAATTCTTCCTCATTTTCTTCACAGATAATATTATCTCTGGATTCCTTTTCATCCTACCCATCCTGCTTTGTTTTCTTTTTTTCCTGTAAGTGAGAAAACTCACTCGTGTTCAACTGGATAGAAAGAAGAGGAGAAAAAAAGAAAGGGTCCACATAAGTCTTTATCTATCTGCATCTATATATCTGTATCTATATCATTTCTATCTGTATCAAGAAAGGTACAGAGAGAGAAGAGAGGAGAGACATGTGGTTCTTTTGAGATATCTACTTTCTCACACATATGAGCTGACCCAATTATTTTTGGATCTTTTGTTGAGAAATAGAACATGTTCTCTGTCACTTCAGCCTTCATATCTTGGAAAATTACTGATGAATACAAAATTTTTTTTAGTTACTCAATTCTAGATGCCACAATAAAGGGACTTTAAATACCAATGTAGGGTCCAAATGTGTTAGCTTTAAGATAGAGAGGTTATCCTGTTAATGCAAGCTATTCATATGAGTCCTTACTTATGAGCCTGAAGGTTAGAGATAAAGGAAGTCAGAGATTCAAAGTCAGAGAGAAATCACTGCTGCTGTGGAAAACTAATACTATGAAAGGACTACTGGTGGCCCCTGGGAGACAAGACTTGTCCATATCGAACATTTAATAAGAAAATGAGGACAGGCCTATAATTACAAGAAACTGTTCTGTCAATGAGTTTGAAAAAGGATTCTGATTCTCGGATCAGAATGACAGTGTAAGTGAACCTTGCCTGTAGGCTCCATTGTAGCTCCGTGAAAACCTCAGTGGTAAACTCAGCTATACTGTGCTCAGACTTCTACCTCGAAAAACTGTAAGGTAATAAATTTGCATTGTTTACATTCACTAGTTTTGCAGCAATTTGTGGTGCACTAATAGAAAAGTAACACATTCCTCAAATGTATATTGCAACAAAGCAGGATTTTATGATATATAAGTATATTAATATATAAATATTATATATATATATATATATATATATATATAGTTGGTTGCTTGGTTGGATCTTCATCTGCTAAAATTATTTTAACAAAAGAAAAGATTTATGATCCCAAAAGGAAGTCTCTACCTGTCCATTTGTTTCCTAATATTTATATTTGTAGGTACAATGAATGTAGATGCTGAAAATGAGTTGCTTAAGTATGGAATTAAGACATTGGAAATACAATGAGTAAATTATTGTGATAATATCACAGGTATTTGATGACCTTAACTCTTACATGTTCAACAATAGTGCAAGAGTCAATTATCTTTTAAAATTACTATTTTCAAATGTTTCAAATAGAAAGCTTCAAAATAGCTTGAGAAAGAGAAAAGTTAGAATCACCAGAATTTTTCCCTGTTTCATTATTTTATTCCTATTGGAAGAAATACATGGGTCAGAATAATAAAAGGTGGGGGAAGATTCCAGTCTTTGAAAGATTTGTCCTGTAGAATGTGCTGCTAACCATTGTATCTTCACTGTAGGATAATTGCTTTTGTCCTGAGTTTCACAATGCACCTGACCCTCAAAATCAATTTTGATTAGTTTAAAACTGTCAGTCAGCAGCACTTTCTTATCTAGAGTTGTATGCATAAAATTTTTCCTAATTCATTTAAAGAGAAGGAATATTTCTGTTATAGAAAGAAAGGACCATTTACTTTTCCTACTGGAAGCAAGGATTCATGTCAGTCACTCTGATGCTCACCAGCAGACAAAAAACAACCAGGCTTAGTAGACACCTGACACTGAGTACAGCAAAGGCGAAAGGGTTTGGATCCATGATTATATTGGGCCTCTCATTACAGCATGCTAAAATCCCACCCTGCCTCTTCCAGGTATGTTAGATACTAATTTTTTAATGGCTAGGCCATTTTGAGTTGGGAGTGTTTTGTTACCTGAAACTGAAATATCCTAACAGAGAACACATGAGGTCAACACTCACAGCCAATATGCTGTTAAACTTCAGCTGAGTTTCATTCTCAAATGTAAAGCATTTCAAAAGCCTGCAGAAATTCATCTCTAGTTTCCTAGGGAGCTATCGCGTGTCACTCATGGTTGTTCTGCAGCACACAGGTAATATTCCATCTCATCACCTCAATTTTAAACCCAGAAAAAGACATATGAAATAGGTGCCAATAAATACTAAAGGCTGCAGATAATAAAAGAAAAGAATGAAAATCCATGAGGCAAAGGCAAGTAAACAATCTGTTCTGCTATCTAATCTCTCCCTTTCCACTCTTGTTTTCATTTCTCTCCTTTAATGCTACCATGAGAGATTTAAAATTAGATATAAATTTTCTTTGGAGGTTAAGGCCTTCTTTCTGCATTGGTTTCCTGAACACGATTGACCTTCACATACAAGAAACATTGCCTCCTGCAGAGAAAAGATTTGACAGTTCTAAATGACTCATCTAAGATTCTTTGTTCTCTCTTCTCCCCACACACAATAAGAATAAAATTGAGCCTTAGAACTAAGTAGCTATGATACACTTTAATATAAATCATTTAAACACAAACACTCTTACCTCAAAACATCTTTTCAACAGTGTCAAATTATGAATTAACTATTAGAAACAAAACTGTATGATTAATTTTTGTCATTATGGTAATACTGTTCTTTATCACAGACAATATGTTGGAAATAATTTCAAGCCACAGCTTACAGCTTTGTTCAGAGTGGCTTTGGACAGAACCAAATAAGGTTTTCATTTTTGTCAGAGAACATTCTTAAAACATAAAACATTCTGAAAAGCTGCAGAATTCCACATACCCAAGGACTACTCAGCCAGAAATCCAGTCAGTGAGAATAGTCGCTATCCCCGTCCTGCTCACTGGGGCTACATTGGCTTCTCAGTTTCCAGTTTCTGCTGGCTGTAGTTTATCATCCAAATAATAACCAGTGAAATCTTGTTAAACATGAGACCGAATATACCATTTCTATCAAAACTCTCTAACAACTTTTCACCTCAGAATTTCGTGTCCATGAAGACTCCATGTACTGTGACATCTTGCTAACCTGACTGACATTTTACCCTCTCCTTCTTCCCTTCTCAGAGGCCGTCCTACCTCCTCCTGCCTCCTTCTTGTGAAAGAGACCAAGCACACTTCCATGGTATCTATGCCCATTCCTTTGCTTATGAAGCTCCTCTGTGAAACAATTTTTAGGCTCAAAAGCTTAAATTATTCTTCGCTGAAATAATCTTTATATAATAATTATTCCCTTCTTGGTCTGTATAAAACAGCACCTTTTCCATGACATTCAGTATTTGTCATTACTTGTTATATTCCATAACAGTATATTGTCTAACATTTTCAACGAAAATGTGAATGCATGAAATTAAGAACTTTTCTCTGCCTGCCACTATATCCCAGAACCTAACACAGTGTTTGACACTTAGTAAGAGCCAGGAAACTATTTCCTAACATGAATAGACTTTTATTTCAATAAATAATGCCAAGTCTATGCGAAATAAATCCCAATAATTATGTTTGATGAAATTTTTAAACTTTATTTGTTTTTAAGATAATTGCCATTTCTTTCTATGCAAGAGGAATATATTCATTTCAGTGAAATGTTTGTGTCCACTCATGTACCTAAATATTTGAAGGAAAATAAACGAAATCTAGCTACAATTCTATTCATCCCCTGTTACCAACTATATAGGAAGCAGCCAGTTTTATTTGCTGGATTTGACTTTAATTATGATTATTGACTTGACAGGAGAAAGAGATGGCAAACAGATTAGTAAAGTACATATCTGGATGTGTCTGTGGGGTGCTTCCAGAGATGACTGGCATGTGGAGCAGCAAAGTTGAGGGTGAAGAAACACCTTAATTGTGGGTAACACTATAAAAAGTCCTGCAACCTTGAAGAAATGAAAGGGAAGGAAGATGTTGAAAATTTGAAAATTCCATTCTGCTTTAATGTGTGCATCTTTTGCTACTGCCAATATGTGTAGACATTAGTCAAATTTCTTCAGCTTTTTGGACCCACCCCAGCCACTCTCCAGAATCACCCAGGCCACCAATTTTGCACTAGTCCTCTGTCCTTGATCCCCCTAATTCTGAGACTTCCAAGTTCTTGGACTGAGCAGCTACTAGATCTTCTGATTCACATGTGTGCAGATAGCTATTGTAGATGTTTTTGCCTGTGGTCTTGTAAGCGTGTCTAATAAATCCCCTGTATAATTACATACACATTTTTTTCTATTAATTCTGTTCTTCTAGAGAATCTTCACCACTATACTGGGAAATAATTTAAATTGCTATTTTTCTCTATGCACAGAGATGATTAATTTTTGCTGAGAAACAGACTGACCAAAACCACTAAAAACTCTATGACTCCTGAGAGAACACATGTTACTCTCACAAGGAAGTACACGTATTTCAGCTGGGAACAGAATGAAGCTTCGTCATGACCAGTGTGAGCATTTTTCTAGTTTTTAGTAAACAAACAAAACATCAAAAACCAAAAATAAGACTACCAGAACAAAAATATCAATGAACTCTCTTTAGCACTTCACTAACTGAAGCCCTTTAACTGAAGCAAAATGGCAATTACTTTTCCACATACTCCTAGGTTAAAGCAAATGAAAATGTCTCTTTTGTGGAACATTAAAGATATTATTCTACTTCATCACAATATTGCTAATTATGAATCACTCATTTAGTGTACTAACAGACACAATTTGCTATATTAACAAATAAAAATTGAAATTTACTCTATCTGTAGATATTGTGGCCACATTGCATGTTAGATCACTAGGATGTTTCTTTAAGTTGGTAGTATGTGTATAGTCAGAATTTCATAATAACAATATTCTCGGTAAAATTTGTCCTTTGAATTCATAAATCTAAATAAAAATTAGTCTTAGAAATGGATTAATCTCCATTCAATTATTTAACAAAGCAACTTAAAGGTATGTATTTTAAGGAATATTATAATGTTTTCAGAAGTTTGTTTCATTTGAATTTTCAGGGAATTTTATAATAGATGTTTTTAAGAAACATAATTGTTAACACCCTCATTGTGTAGCTACAAATGTATTATATAGAGATAGATATAAATGCAGAAAAAGAGATATGTTTCTATTTCCCATAAAGAGCTCTCAGTAGGATTTATGAGTGATTCTGGTCACAGTTTAGAAGAAAAGAACAATAGTAGGAATGAAAACAGTAACGGGAAAGGTCATGAAAATTCAGCTTGAAAAGAAGATTCTGGGCCGGGGATTTAACTCAGTGGCTTAAGCTCCTGCCTGGCAAGCACAAGGTCATGAGTTCAATCCCCGGTAGCAAAAAAAAAAAAAAAAAAAAAGAAGATTCTATTGAGAACTGGATTAAAGGCCATGTGTGTCACATTTTGACAAAACTTATCTACATTTTGCTTATTTACTGAGTCTTCAGAAAGCTTTTTCCCTCATGGTTTGTCCCATTAGTATTGGAAATGTTTGCACTGTATCTTGGGATACAGTGCATCTTGTATCTAATTTGTTTTTTATTGTTACAGGTCTTGGTTGCTTATCTCTTTTTGCTAGGACAAAACAACCAACACCCAAAATTAAGGAAGGAGAGGTTTATTTAGCTCACTGTTTGTAGAGGTTTCAGTCCATAATCAGCTGGCTTCTAGGCAGGGTGACATGGCACAGGGGCAATACTTCAAGGCAGCAGCCAGAGCAAAAAGGAGGAAAACAAGCCTCTTCTCCTCCCTTAGAGTGTACACAGACACCCCCCCCCGGGGGGGAGGGGAATGTAGCACTCACAAGAGTTCTGTGCTCTACCCCAGCACAGATAAGGATATTTGCTAACTCCCTGATGAGTCTCTCAGTTAAGCTTCTAAACTTCTCAAGCAGACACAGTGTATTAACCATAACAATCCACCCCTTATCAATTTAGCAACCAGACCTACTTCTTTAAACCAGCCTCCAGATACAGACATGTTTATTATTAACATTTTGCAACTTGAACATTGTAACATAGCTTAACAATCCTTGAAAACCAGCATTAAGTTTATCTCCATTATATTACATTCGATGCATAACATTTGTCCTTAGACTCCCAAAGAATCATGCACATCCTTTTATGCAAAAGTTCATCTGCCAGAGTTGCCAAAGTCCTAAGAGTTTCAGCATTGCTGAAAAGTTTAAGTCCCAAGTCTCCTTTGAGATGTAAGGCAAACCTTAGCTACAAGCCCCTGTACAAATGAAAGCAGAGTTAAACTCTTCCGACACGCAACCGCACAAGATACACATTTTCATCCCAAAAGTTACAAACAGGAGAGTACAAAGGATTGGGACAAAAACAAATTCAAAATCAAGCAGGGAAAACATTAAGTTATGTAGTTGCATGTTCAGAATCTGAATCAATCTGTGGCGAATTGTGACCTCACAAGGGCTTGTGTGTTTCCATCTCTACAGGACTTCTGGTGCTCCCAGCACTTCTTTTAGCTCCCACGGCTTCTCTCTTGCGCTTGCTCTGCTCAGTCCTTGCAGCTTTCCTCAGATGATCCACATTCCAGTCTTTTCCAAACTTCTGGGGTCTCCATTGCATCTTCGGCTTTACACTCACAGTTTCACACACTGCCCTCTGAGGGGCACACTGCTTGGTCTGTCAGACCCTCTGAAATTTGGGTAGAAGCCTTTTTAGCCTCTGCACTTGTGCATTCTGCATGTGCCTAAAACTAGCTGCATGTGGATGCTACCAAGGTCTGCTGCCAGCCAGAGCAGTAGTCAGGCTTTTGTCTCTCTTGGCTGTAGGGACTGAGTGCCTGTATTGCTGGACACTCACAATCTGATTGCGAGAAACAAATTCTCTATGCTGCTGCCACTCTGGAACCTCATGGGGCCTATGCCACCATTCTGAAACGTGGTATTCTGAGGCTTTCTCCTCCAACCAAAGTCTTTCACTTTTGCAGTTTTGGGGTTGCAAAGCATGGGGACCCAGTGCTTCTTGAGATGCCACAGGTGCATTTTTTATTTTTCTGTTCCTTCTGAGAAATTGAGATCTCAGCTTTATCTTTACTGTCCATAGCTTTCTGGCAAAACTCACAATGCATTAAATCATCCTGCTGGGCTCTTTGCTCTTGATTTGAAACATAAATCTTGCTAAGATGCCCCAACAATAGCCATGCCATGGCCTCAACATTCAACTGCCTTGAAATTTCTCCTGCCAGATTAATCAGTCCACTGCCCTTAATCTTAGTCTCAGACAAAGTTTCTGGACATGAGCAAAATGCAGACAAACTTTCTGCCAACCCGTAACATATATCAACTGGAGTCCAACAACAAATGCAGTCCTTTTTCCCTGCAAAAATCAGCCACGCCTGGTCTTTATTGGCAGGCTTTCTATCAGCTTTCTGGTCTCCTGAGTTCTGACTAGAGTCTCCCATGAAAAACAGCCTAAACTGTTCCAGCTCTATGCATTTGGGCAACATCTCCAAACCTTTCCAAACTCTGCCCATAAGCCATTCCCAAAGGCTCTTGAACCACATGGTCAGTCAGAGTCACAGCAACGACCCCACTTCTGGCACCAAATTCTGTCTTGGTTACTTTTCTCTTGTGGCTTGGGCAAAATACCCAACACCCAAAATTAAGGAAAGAAAGGTTTATTTAGTTTACTGTGGAGGTTTCAGTCCATTATCAGCTGGCTCCAAGGCAGGGTGGCATGACACAGAAGCAACACTTCAAGGCAGCAGCAAGAGCAAAAAGGGGAACTAATCCCCTTCTCTTTCCTTATACTGCACACAGGCAACCCCCTCCCCAACCTCCCAAGATGAGTGTAGCAATCACAAAATCTTTGCCTTCTCCTCCTGCACAAGATGAGGATATTTACAAAGTAAGAATCTGGGCTTCCTGCAGAGTCAGTTAAACTTCTAAACTTCTCAAATTGATACAGTGTATCAAC
>PVJX010015579.1:0-40782 GCA_004027295.1 Dolichotis patagonum
AAACAAAAGAGAATAAAACCAAACTCAACCGAGCAACAGATATGATATAGGACCTAAAAACAAGACCATAGGGAATCAACAATGGCTACAGCCCTCAGAAGGAGATTCCCCCAGATGTCACACTGTATACTGCTATCCTTTGAACCTATGATCACACCACTGGCCCTAGACCTGCAATGTTAGTGAGACACCAAACATCACAGGCATCCAATTGCATTTCACCTCCATAGCTACCATCACAGCCTGTGTTTCTCCAGATAATCCAGTTACTTCCAGTGTAAGGGGTGGAACTTCTTGTTTGCCAGCCCACGCACCTGAAGGGAATGAGGTCTGTCTTTTCCAGTCCAGTGGTGGCCCTTGCATGGCACTGGATCCCAGATGGGGTTTCCTTGCTGATATGGTTTTATTCTCTTTACCCCCAGCCTGTGAATGGTGCTGATTCATGGGCAGAGGCTGGGGTCTGTCTGTTCATGGTCCAGTGGTGGCTTGTGCATCTACAACTTTTTAACTGAGAAATACATTTAAAAATTTCTGAGGTCCTGAAAGTCTTTATGTGCATTATTAGTTTTGTCTCTAAATCCATGTTTTCTCTGTGGCCCTTAGTTTTAGAAATTTCTGTCATTTTAATAAGCCAAGGATGAGAAACACATTCCTATATAATAGGAAATATAACCTCATAACCTTTGAATAGAAATATTTTTTCTTTTCCTGCTTCAAAACAAAACACTTCCTTATTTGACTTTTTCTCCTCAGGTATTTATCAGATTCATCACTAAAAAAAATCAACTTCCTAAATTCTATGTGAAAACATACTTGAGCTGACTTTATGTCCATCAGGTATACTTTTTTCTTTCACTTTATCACTGATCGTAGGGTTAATAAAATTCTAACGTTAAGTTATATAGATTGGCCTTGTAGAATATAGCATTACAATTTCTCATTAATCTTCCATTCTTCATTAGCATTCTCAGAACTGACCTTCCAATTTTTCACTTCAATGTCAACTTCATATATTCCGGTTTTATTAAGTAGATCGCTATTTATGGTACCTACTGCTGTTTTGCATGATTATTTCTGTCAAGAAAATCTACTCATATTAAAGAATTTAGGAAAAGAAGGTCACATCTTCTGCTATGCATACTACCAGGCAGAATCTTTTGTAGGATCTGTTTTACATGGTAGCTGAGTGCAGCAGACAGAAAGGACTGTGAATGTTTATCTGACTAAAGGCAAACTGCTAGTTATTGATCAAGTTTCGTTGGTTATCTTCTATATGTCTTTCTGTACCATTTCACATCTTATAAGGATTTTCTATATGTTCCTTGTGTTAATTGGATACTTGAATTTGTTAAATTCTAGGAAGTGTATACGGAAGGCAGACAACATAGGTCTTCTTGAAGTTGATCTTGGAAATCCAAGTGTGTTATCTTTGTTGTGTTGTTAAGGTTAATACACATTGAAGCCTATATTCAGTTGTCAGAGAGATTGAATGTACCAATAGAAAATTTGCAGAAGAAATTACTGTACCTACATTTTCCAACAATTCAAAAATTCCTCTTTCTGAGTACATATATATTTCTAAAAATTCCAATAATTCAAGCACTGCATTCATTTCACTTGTTTTATGTTTCTTTGTTTATTTTAATTTTCTCTAATTGAGCTAGTGATGCAACTAACAATTATAGAATGATTAGCAAAATTACTGTTTTAAATATTTTTCAGACCTACCTAACCCTTTATTTTTGATATATTTATTGCTTATTGGTCTTTTGGCTAATATCAACTGTAATGTCTTCTTGTTATTTTTTTCAATTCCCTTAAATAATTGTTCACTTACTACAGAAGCCAAGTAATACATCAAACAGAAACACAAACACTGTATGCTAGTCTAGTATTATTTTTGACATAATCTATTTCCAGAATTGTTTCAAAAATACGAATTAGATTCAAAAAATCATCATTGTATTGTATTTTACTGTGTGTTTTACTCTACATTCAAACTCATTTAAGATGTATCAAAGTCATTTTCTAAAGGTAGCTCTAGAAGATTTTCCACTTTTATTGGTACTCAGAAGATCTTTACTGTTTTCTACTCTGATGCCAAAATATTGTTTGCCAATGTTCATGCATCAGAATCCCCAGAACTTCTTGACATATTATCAAGTATACCATTTCACTAAAAAAAAAAAACACAAACAAAACAAAAACCAGTCCCTTCTCTTTTCTCAATATGTTGACTCTATAAATCACAGCCCAGTTTTGCTTGCCTTGTTTTAAATGGTTATTTCCTAATCTGTAGCTCTTTGTAGTCATGGGCCAATTGTTTTATCTTTGTATGTCACCTTGGGCATGTCACTATCAAAGCATGCATCATGCTATGCAGTGATTTGTATTTTGCCTTTCACTCTTCCAGAAATCACTGAGCTCCATAATGTACCACACGAGCCAGTACTTGGCAAACAACTTTAACCAAAGAAGACTTTCCATAAATGTTTAAAAATAAACATTTAACTTCATAAATATCATCCACAATAAATTTAAGAACATATTTATAATGCTTTGTTATGTTATGTTATGTCATATAAAGTTATGACGCTTTATATGACTCTCCCTCAAAATGTCATTTGTGCAGAATAAACTATATATAAAAGCAATTCCACTGAAAGGTTACATTGAAATAAGATATTTATAAGCATAGCGATTTTTATAAAAGATTTCATTTGTTTACAATCTTAAGTAAATAAGTAAATAAGACTATGTTCCAAGGAAATTTTTAAATTTCCCTTTGGAAACTTTGGAATATCCTTGTTTTGTAAGTTCCATATCTCAGCACAAGAAATAAAAAGTCACTTTTTTCAAGATTTCATTTTTTGTATGTTAAGCAGCAGTTATTGAACTCATTGAACTGCAAAATACAATAAACATCTTCACTCCTCGGCCAAGCTATGCATCTGCACTGAAGTGAGAAAAGTGGTTACTAATTTCTTGAAAGGTCGCTGCTTTGTCAGAAATGGAAGATACTGCCAAGCTTTCATTACAAAACAAAACATGTTTCCACCAATGTACTGATACATAATAGATTTTTTTCACAAATACTCATATTTTAATAGGAAAGGTTTATTCCTGGAGTGGGGAGGGGTAGACATAAAATTTGCAGTATCTTCCTCCTTCCACTTGTATTTTGTCATATATTTAAGGCAGATCTTGAGCTCCTGTTACTGCCATTTGTGTTCTGCAGTGAGGTCTTATTTTGTGCTGTGTAGGCCCGAAATTTACCCATGATCCATGAAAGTGAACAAACAATAAGAAAGATTGTGCATAGGAAATATAACCTCATAAACTTTGAAAAACGGCAAAATATCAGTTGGGCAATCAATGAAAACAAATACGTAAAGATTGTAGAAAACTTATTTGAATGAAATGTGAAACTAGAAAATCCACCTGAACATACAGAATTGAAAATGGGTTAGAAGTGCATGCTGGAAGTAATTATCTGAATTTCTGTACAGTGATATTTATCTCATTTCTCAACAGGTATAGCATTTAATATGGGAAGGCAGAACAGGAAAAAGGAAAAAGATCAGTCCAGACAATCAATTATTGAATAGGTATAATTTTTTAATTTAATAGGACAAATAAATTTCTAATAAAAATTTAAGAGCACACTGATTTAAATAAATCAACTTTTTAAATTTAAGGATAAATATACTTTCTGTATTTTAAAATATATTTTCGGTTGTGTGGATACTTTCTGGAAATTTGGTTATTGAAACAAGAGTTTTACTTAGTTATATGAATGGATCAAATCATGTAAAATGAAATTTGAATTTTTGAACATTTCCAGCATAATTTCTGAATCTGTACATCTTTTCCAATCCATGTTAATATGATATTTAAATATGTAATGCTTTCTTGTGTTCAGTTAGATCCTTGTATGAATGTCCACTACATAGTAACTTCTGTAATTCATTTTGAAACATAAAATGTGTACAAGTATAAATTGGATTCTGTAAATTTGTGCCACATAAACAGATTTTTTGTTATTAGCATAAAACAATGAAGTAATATAGACAATGTCAGCCATGTAGAAATGTCAGGAGAGGCCCTTTCTTCTGCTGAGATCTAACGCATATTTGACACAGTCAATATTACTCCCACTTGGAGGGTCAGCCTTTTGAGTCCCTTGTGGCTAAGGTGCAACCTAAATTTATTGCACAGTATGGGAGTGTTTTCCAAAACTTCTGAATAACTTCTGCTCTATGTTAATGAAAGCTTGCCTTGTATATAGTGATTTTGAAACAAAATGAGGAATAAACATCTAGGAGACTATTATCCATGGAAATCCCCAAGCTTTGCCTCTGCTTATTCTTATTCTTATTTCAAATGTCTAGTGGTGAGACACAGGAAGCTGGTTTGTTCAAGAACTTCAGCGAATTTAAGGGACATTTTTAGGGATCATAGTACAGAAAACTACACTAATTCTTAATTTTCTATATTATTTGCTGTAATATTTAACATCATACAACTTTGGAAACCTGTCTTTTCATGGATATGTTTTCCTTGTAGAGGGAAACAGGAAACTTTCGTCTAACTTTCTCAAAATTGAACAACCAACTAGACACCAAAATGTTACTATTCATAGTATTTGTAACAAGTCCAGTGAAATGACAAGTGGGGATGTATGTTTTCCCTTTGCAAATCTGATTCTAAAGAAACAGGTGTAGACATAGGTGTAGGCAGAGACTTCAAGATCAAAATCCAGACTGTATAGGAAATACAGTGAAGAATCAACAAATGGGCCCTACTCTTATTAAAAACTTTTGTACAACAAAACAAATCACCCACAAAGTGCAAGACTACTAACCAAGTGGGAAAACATTATAGCCAGTTTTCTCCCAGGTAAAGGACTTATGTCTAGAAGAGGGAAAGAATTGAAAAAAGTCAGGCCCTCAAAATTCAAAGTCCTCATCCAAAATTCAATTCAAAGACCTTATACTTCTCAGAGGAAAAGTAAAAAGGCTAGTAAATATGTGAAAAAATGTTCAGCATCATTAGTCATTTGAGAGACGCAAACAAAAACCACACTAACATTTCATCTCACTCCAGAAAGAATGGCTATCATCAAGAAAACAGCCAATAGCAAATGCTGGAGGGACCTTAGAGAGAAAGGAATGCCTCTCCACTATTAGTGGGGTGTAGAGTGGTGTAACAACTGGAAATCAACTTGGAGATTACTCAAAACACTGAAATTAGAAATCCCTTTCCACTCAGCTATTTTTCTTATCAGTATGTTTTCAGAAAAATTAAAAACACTATACCACAATGACATATGTGTATATAGAAGCACAATTTGAAATAGCTAAATCTTGGAAATGACTCAAATGCCCAGCAAACAAGGAATAGAGAAAAATGTATTCTTTAATAAATTGGAATAATAGCCATAAAAAATAAAAGTGACAGTCTTATTGGTAAAGAAATACAACCTGGGACCATGCAAGTAAGGGAAAAAAAAAACACATCCACAAGTGTAAACATTGAATTGTTTCCATAGTGTGAGAATCTGACCGAGTAAACAAGATAAAAAATACATAATAAATATTGTGAATCAAGAACAAATTCTTGAAAAGATTAGAAAAACTGTGATGGTATAAAGAGGATAAGAAGGAAAAACAAAAAAAATTATGTGAATATGAACAGAAGACAGTTAAAATTTCTCTTGGTTCAATGAAGGGAAAGTTTTGTGCTGGTAATTTTCTGGACAATGTTTTATGCCTATATTTTGTACTCTTAACAACTGTTGTGACTATAACAATACAAAATGTACTTTGTATTGTTTGTAGCCTGTGTTGAAACTCTTTTATTTTTGTTTCTTATTTTTTTCTGTTTAAAATTAAGAAAGAAAAATTCATGAGTAAGAATAAGTATGTAAATAAAAACAAAAAATACCTTAAAATGATGGGTAGCAATGAATTGTTTGATATGTCCCTCATTTTCTCAAATGTTATCTTTGATTCATAGTATCACCATGATAGTCAAGGTGATGCAGCATCTTTGAATCATACTCAGTATCATCACAGTAGTAAAGATGATATATCAGTGTGTGAGGAAAATAAAAAGCCAACACTAAACAGAGGCATATTCTAGGCGGAGGCATCCCTAGATAGAGAGGTAGCACTAGTAGAGAAACTGAAGGGAAAAAAAAGAATAAATGGCCATGAAAATGAATGTTTTATTTAACTGTAATTTGAGAAAGAAAGGCAGAGAAGAAAAGAATGATGAATTAACAACTATAATCAGGCACACTGATAATGAATCCTACTTTTGTTTTGTGTTTGTGTTTTTATTTGACAAATGCTGGAATTTTAGGATATGTGCTTGTTTGTTACATATATGGAAGCTTTAATTAACATGAATACATTTTTGCTATAACAGGGAAATAACCTATAATGTATTCTATGGTTATTCGGACCTTAATGGTGAAGTTTTATATTTATTCTAGATTATGAAAGATTCTATTATTTGGGGGCTTCTTGAATTTAGTTTTTATACCAAACTCATCCATTTCTAAATGCTATTGTCTTACCAGAACTCTAATATGTAAATGATATTTATCACCTTTAAATAACATATCTATAAAATCCTATTTTTTCAGTTAGGCAACATGACCTGAACAATTGTAACACTGAAGAAAGAAAGAAAGTCACAGCTCACTGCATTAAATTACAAAAGAACTGAATGCAGTAGTGGTACTAAAGGCCCTCTTTTCTTACAAAGATAACCACTTCATGTCTTTTCAGCCTAATCACTAATTGTCTTTACTGCAAGTCTGGTTATAAATATGTCACACCTGGTGTTGTGCTGTGCTTTGTTTTTGTTTTTCTGAGACAGTGTCTTGCTATACAGTTCACTGGCCTTGAATGCACTATGCAGCACAGATTGTCCTCAGACTCACAGCGATGCTTGCTCCTCCCTCAGCCTCTCGATGGGAAGCGTATGCCTCCATGTCCGGATTGGCATATCTGTTTCTTACTATGCCTATTTATGTCATTTTATCACACCGAAGTTCTTACCAAGTAGCATAATCATGTTTTTCCTTGTCAGAATTTTCCAAAGAGGTGGGAACTTTGCCATCCCAAATCATGATGAACATGAAATACACAAAGTTAAGGACAAAAATGGGGAACAGTATGTCATTACTTAAAAAGTGGGTTAGTGACAGATTAAATGTGAGGAGTAGCCACACCAGGACAGAAGTCAGATATCTTGTACAATATTTCAATATGGCTCCAGACAAACTAGATTCTGGTGGGTTTATGATCGATACATTGTAAAATTGTTGATATAAATGCAATATATAAATAATCAAAACAGATAGTCCAACTTCATAACAGAAGAATGTGAAAGCTATAAAATAAAATTTCCATATATGAAAATTAATTCTTCTGTTTCACACAGCCCTGTAGACAGTCAGGTTTCCATAACTTTTACTTTTCCCTAACCATTGTTGGTATTACAGATTTCCTAGAGATCTAGACAAGTGTTTTTCAATACCATTTTTTTTTGTTTCAGGCACATCCTTTGCTATGATTGAATGTGTTTTGTTATGACTGCAGTAAAATAGGAAGATATGATGAGTTTATCATAAACAACAATCATTCAATTTATAAAACCACTGTGCTTCTGACATACATTTCAACATTTTTATGTCAACAGAGGGTGATGTTAGATAGATTTTTGTTGTTTTTGTATGTTTCCTTAGAGATTTATCATGTTCTTGAGAGCTACAAGTAAAATGTATAGTAACTTCATGTCACACTCCAGAAAATTAAACATATATAAATATTTACTATATATTTATATATATATATTTAATATAAGTATATATAATTAAATAATTCTACTGGAAACACTATGCCCCGTTTCTCTCCTTAAAATGAAAAATGGTGATTACAAAGTGACACATAGTTATTTATTTTTCTATATTAACCAATTTGTTGGAATTGTGAAAAAATGGATTCTTTTGTTTTACTTATCTTAGTGACATTTCCTAATTTTAATTAACTTTTACTTGATTTGATGTCACAACTCTGTGGTTCCTTTAAAATGTCAAATTTTAAAATGCTGACATTTTCTTGGAAAGAGCAAGGACCTGAACGAGTTAATTAGGAAGCACTGGTCACTGGGAGATTCGTGTGTAAAAGTCAATTCATTTTGTAGATAAAACTGCTGCCCCTGAAGGCAGAGGAATATTTTTCAATATGATACTGGAATTATTTTGTATTCTAAATTGTATTCCATAATTCTTTCCTGCAGGAGAACTGATTATGTTTTGTTTTCTAATTCAAATCTCTGATAACAGTCAGGGAAATCAAATATACTCATTTTAAAGTTTTTTGACAGGAATTTGTCACAGTGTGTTTACCTTACATTAATAACTGTGCTTAACACAGGATGACCTTAATAAATGCTTCTTGAATCAGTGCTAAATAAAAGAGTGACAGAGAAATATTAAAAAAAGAAGACTTTGATTCAGACAAAAGATGAAAAAATTGTTGAAAAGTTGCAGAATTTGTTTCCAGTGACACAAAGGAACATTTGAACTTCATTTAACCAAAGGCAGTTGAACATTTGATGCTGAAGTAATTTTGAAAATGAATTCATGTAAAATTTAAAATGTAAGCATTTGAGATCATAAAAATTATAAGGCAAATAGCAAAAACATGAATAATAAGAAAAAGCAGCTTAGAGATATGAGTGGGATAAGGGAAAACGGACCATGACCCTTTTTGTATTTACATAAGAGAATATTAAATTTGAAATTTTACATATAAACGTTGTGTTTTTAATTGTTTACATGACCCATGCAGTGAAATATATCATAAAGTAGCTTGTTTTGTTTAGTATTTTTAATTAATATTTTTAGAAATTAGAATAATAGTAAATAGGATACATTCTAGTAATTTTTACTGCTTTGGGATAATCAATATCTTGCTAACAAAATTGTCTATTAAAGAATTCATGTAATTAATATAGGACTGCAGTAATTCACAAAATAAAGAATAAATAGGTGAAATTAAGCTAAGCACTTGTATAAATAGCCTTTAATTGTGAAGAACATATGTTACTGCATATAAATTTTTATCAATTGGGTATTTATTTTCGATATCTAATCATGTTATCCACACAAGCACTAGAACCATTGAGCTAAATCCTTTGCCCATTACAGTGATTTTTATATTATATGAAAAACAAGAAAGAAAGAGACAGAGAAAGAGACATAGTTTAACTACTACTAATAAAAGTGTTTTTAAAAAGTGAAATAATGGAAATATATATTTACTATTAATTAGGCTATTATATATTTTAAAGATAAACTATAGATATAAAACACTTGACATATATGAGGATGAGTTTTTTAAAATGACGGTGTGAATGCTATGTTACATGTTTAGAATTTTTGGTCATGACCTAGTGATGGGGTCTGTAGAACTCTGCCTTGTACCCTCACTCCACCAGGTGAATCTAATGCATTGGACAAATCTCTACCCAAGTTAGTTTGTGATAGTTATGTAATTAGAATGTGATTGTTACCCCTAGGCATAAATTCTGACCTTGATTTTTTTTAAGGGAAGCAGTAAACCAGGAATCAAACTCAGGACATGGCACTTACCAGGCAGGCACTTGTGCCACTGAGCTACACCCCCAGCCCTAAATTGTGACCTTTACATGAATCCAAATTTAAATGTAATCAGAAACGTTCAAAACTTTGATTTCCAAAGCTACCAACATGTAACATAAACCTGATTTCCCATCACCTCATTGTCAAACCAGCTGGGATTCAGAGCAATTATTTTATATCCCTGATGGGCCATAATGAAATGATTTTCATCCTGTTTGAAGCTCATGCTGATCTGCATGAAATGGAAACTGAAGAGAAATCCACAAACTGTCAAGCAGAGGGAGCAGTGCATACACACACACACACACACACACGCATATATATACATACATATATACATATATATACACATATATACACACATATATATATACATATATATACACAGTATCTCAACTTATTGCTAACTGAAACAGCAGGTTTCACAATTGTATGATCTCAGCAAGCCTTTAACAATAGTTAATTTCACAAGTGATCTGAGGACAATTGTGCATTATGATAAAACAGAAGGGGTGTTACTAATTGTATTCGATGTGGGAATGTTGATTATTGATTTCTTAAGTGACAACTAGTGTTGGTACAAATGTAGCTAAAATTATTATGAGTCAAACTAGAACAGTCAAATGTGTTTCTTCTTTATAGTTTAATCAATCTTAGATGTACCCAAACCTGACAAATTGCTATCCTTTTTTTAAGCAATATCTTCAACAATTTTAACTTTTACACTGAGCCTAAAACAGACACTAGCTTTTATGTTTTGAAAAATTATAAATAGAACAAAGGAGAGCATTCTTTTACCCATGAATTGAGAAAATTATTTTTGATATATGAAATAGGTATGGCTTTAAGAAAGGGATAAGTTTGCTGGCATAGCTGTACATGCCTGTAATCTCAGCCCTTGGAGGCTGAGGCAGGAGGATCACTGCAAGTTGGAGACCAGCCTGGGCTACAAAGTGAGTTCAAAGCCAGCCCAAATTGTATAGCAAAACCCTGTCTCAAAAGGACAAATAAGAAAGGCATAAATAAAATTGGTCTAAATTATAAAGATAAGATAATGCAACTTTTAAAAATAATTTTTTCACATATAACTTTCTTCTGAATTTAAAAATTCAGTAAAATTTGTTTAATTTGACATTACTGCTTCCTAATGTTGAGAGCTTAATGAAACTTATGAAGACAGTCTTACACAATATGTGAATGCTTAGATATCTCCAATGTGGTCTTCATATGCAAGTTGTGTCAAAATGATTGGTAGATAGAGCAATGTGGCTTTACCCTAGCAGAATATAATGTATGTATAGCTATATATGGTAGCAGTGATCACACTTTTATGCAAGTATATCAACATTCTTTTGCACATCATTTTTATGATCTAAAAAAATCAGTTCTACTGTAACATTTTTGAAAACTCAAAATTTCCCAGCAATGGACATGTAAGGGAAAAAGTTGAACTTGGCCTAGAATTCAGAATTTCATGTAGGACTGTGCCTGTCAGAAAGAGTGAAATCTGCATTCAACTGCACCAAGTTACCTAGAAACACATAAAAGTACACACAGGATCAGAAACACAAGGGCAAAACTCTTATGACCTTTTTCTGGAGTCATAGCCACCTGCTGATTTCACAGTTCCTTACTTTCACCACTTTCTTAAACTCCAAAGCTATAACACTCCAGGAAGCCTATTGACCGTACACTCACCATTCCCTTTAATTTTTCCCCTGTTTTATCTGTTTAAAGTTATTTCTCTTCTTTATGTTTTATCTGTCCTGTGTTCTCTTTCTTTCATACTCATAGACAAGCAAACCTCAAATTCTTTTGAAGGTAATTTGACATTTTTGTATATACTCTTTATTTCTCAATTGTATAACACACAAAGTCTGTGCTACTCTTTCATTTTTATGGAAAAAAGTAAACGGAAAATTCAAAACCGAATAAAAGGAGAATGACAATAGTTAATACATTGCATATTATTTTCTTTAAAGCAATTGCTTGGGATATAAGGCATGGACATAAAAACTTCTCCAATCATTATGAGCACAAGCCTTCCTTTTTAATGAAGTAAAAGACACAAATATTATAACTTTCAATTTTTTCCTTTTCCCTACTTTCCTTTCCTCTTTTACCCATCCTAGCTCCTTTTCTCCTTTTGAATAATTGCTTCCCATTACACAATGTCTGTTGTATACTTTCAACTTTAAATACTATTCCATTTTTTCACACTAGGGAAACAATATAATATTTATACACATGAGTCTGATTTATTTCTCTTATGAGTATGGTCTTTAGTTGCATATATTTACCTATAAAAGCATTGAGCTTATGCTTCTTTATGGCTGAGTAGTACCATGACCCTTGAGGCTCCTGAGGTTTCCGGGATGAAGGACCATGAGAGGATGAGAAAATAAAAAAAAAAGACAAAAGCTAGGGTCAGGTGGCGTCCCTACTCTCTAAGTGGAAAGGAAGGGATTGCCCCATCCTCTAGGGACATTTACTTACACATCTAGCAACACGATGTCACGTGGTTCCCCTTTGCCTAGCAACTCATTGCTTGGATTGTCTAGGGACTTGGTGCTTTTCTGGGTTGAAACAGGTTCTTCACACAGGTTTCCCCCATCACTCTTTGTTCTTAAGGAGGTCACGTCCAAGCTGTGCAAGTATGATCAATGTCCAGCTTCAATGGCTGCCAACGGAGTAGTACACCATTGTGTAAAAGTACCACATCATGGGCCAGGGATTTAGCTCAGTGGCCTAAGCACCTGCCTGGTAAGCACGCGGTCATGAGTTCAATACCTGGTACCAAAAAGAAAAAAAAAAAGTACCACATCTTTTTTAATCCATTCCTCAGTTGATGGGCATTGGGGTTTTTCTAAGATCTGGCTATTACAAATTGTGCTGTTATAAACATGGGTGTACATAAATTGCTGTGGTGTGATGTTTTTATTTTTTCTCAAAATATACCCAAAAAGGGAATAGCTGGGTCAAATGGGATCTCTAATTCTATTTTTTGAGGAATCTCCATTCTGCTTTCCACACAGGTCAGAGTAGTCTACACTCCTATCAACAGTGGAGAAAGGCTCCTTTTCCCCCATAGCTCTACCACCATATGTTACTGGTTTATTTCTTGATAATGGTCACTCTTTCAGGGATGAGGTGATATCTCAGTGTTGTTTTAATGTTTATTTCTCAAATTGGCAGTAATGTTGAGCACTTTTTCATATATTTATTTGGCATTTATATTTCTTCATCTGAGAAGAGTCTCTTAATATCAGATGCCCTATTTTTATTGGACCTTCAAATTTGAGGAGTCTGAGTTTCTGAATTCTTGATATTTTTCTAGATAGAAGTCCTTTGTAGCCTGTTGTTTTGTCCTTATTTTTATAATGCAAATTTTGCATGTTTCACACATAAACTTTACCCCTTAAACTTTCATGTGTCTTGCTGCAAAATTTTGCAGTGTGGTGATATTTATGAAAACATTTGTCATTTTAGAACAAGAAACAGCTATTAAACCTTGTAACTATTAAACTCTGTAACATTATTGTGATTTTTATCTATTTGAATGAACAAATGGATATCTAGATAGCTGATAAAACAATAATTCTAGGTTTGTCTTTGAAGTTATTTTTGGAAGAGGTGAATGTATGAGATGATGGGTCAGTCAGATGCCCTTCTAATGTGGACAGGCTTCATCCAACAGCTGTGGACCCACAGAGAAGAAAAATGAGAGAAGGGAGAGTTCTTTTGTTCTTGAGCAGAGATGTATCATTTCCTCTTGTCCTATGATGTCAGAGCTCCTGGAAACAGGTTTTGAATTCCTAAATGACTCCAGTGGCTCCTCTAGTTCTCAGACCTTTCTGCATCTCCGTAAATTCCGTGATGTGTTTCTTTGGCTTGTAGAAATAACCTGATGGAATTCCTTGATCACCAAAACTGTGTGGGCAAATTCTTGTGACTGATCTCACTTTCTTGTCTCTCTTCCTATCTATAAAATTTTAACAATGAGTTTTCTGATTGGTTCTACAAGTGTTAGGAATTTTTCAGTCTTTTAATGTTTTGCATAAATATGACTCAATGTTCAGTAATGAAGAAAACACTAAAATTATGGCATGAGCTGTTTGCAGAAATAGGCTAAATTTCTCCACTGAATACTTCTGGTCAGCCACTTACAAGATGCTGGCACCAAGATAAATCTATCCATGATACTTTTGAATATTTTTGTTTGATAAGATGCGTAATGATGTTTGATTGTTTCAAATTGCACTGGATAAATCAAAGGATAATTAGGGGAAATTGAATTCTCACTTTAAGACCTCTATAAATAACTACGGCATTTTGAGATGTGTTTAGATGTATCCAGAGGGGATAGCATTATCCCTCATTCACTGAGTCCAAAGACAGATTCACTCTGCTCTTGGCTGATTCGCAAGTTAAGTCGAACCCCCAGCTACTGTTAAAGTGTTGGCATTGATTAGGAAGTAATAGGATCTTGTAACCTAAGTCAGTGACATATGCAAGTATTCTCATGAAGCTGGGGATACTGAGCTACTTCTTTACCCCCAGAGGCTTTTTCTGAGGCTTTCAGTGGCCTGCCCACTGCTAGTGACAGCAGCATCTCCAATTCCAGTGGTCAGCAACACCCTTTTTTTTAAAACCTGTGCCAGAGGGGATATTTCCACTGATTGCCACACATAGTTGCCATGTAATACATGTGATTATCCCCAGGCTCTATCCCCATACCTGCTTGCTTTTAAACCCGAAAGAAGATGCCAGTCCCAGTAGATCTCTAAAGGTAATCTGTAAAGTGTAATCCAAAAGAGGTACACTTCACACTGAAGGAACATTCTAAATTTTCTAAGTTGCCGTGAGCATTGATTTTGAGAAAATATGTGATACTAGATATTTAGGGTAATAGATGATGGTAAAGGTCACATTTTAAAAATATGGATATAGTAAGTACAGATTTCATGTGTACTGTTACAATTCAGGAGATAAATGGTTTTAACACTTTTTGTAACCATTTATTTACCTGGATCAAATGTGCAGCATATGTTGGTCTAATGTAGACAAAGAATGAAAAGTCTTAGAAGGATGATGCTGTTAAATAGATTTGTAGATTTTTTCATACAAAGCCTACTAATTCACACTAGGTGAGTCCAGAATACATTCCTTTCACTAGCATGTCAAAAATAAATTCAGTATGGAGGAAATCTAATCACTCTTGGAGAAATCTAGGTCATCTTTCTCTATAATTGTTTTCAAACATAGTATATGTCACTATTGGATCAAAGCATTATAGTGTATGTATATTGTATGTAGATAATCTAATTAGAGTAAAGATTCAGATTAATAGAATTTAATTTCATTCCTGTTATCTGGTACACAATGCATCATTTTTTTCTCAATTGAATTTATGCCAATGGTGCCAGTGTTGGCCTTTAGAAATGTCATTATCTTGATTATAATAAGCAGCACTTTTTTTCTTTATCACATTGTACATTTTTTTTATTTTAAAGAGAATAAAACAAAACAGAAAAGAACAATGCAAGCAATACAGGACTTCAAAACAAGATACAGGAAATCAGCAATAAACAATACAATAATATCCCACATTTTCTTCAAAATAACTGTCCATACTATCACACACAATAAAATCAAACAGAAGAAAATAGAATAAAACCAATCAAAATGAATGAAGCATTATAAGACTTCAAGATGATGAGAAATCAACAATGGCTGTCACAATATTTCGTTTTCTACAAAATAGCTATTCATATCCTCACACATAATATAATCAAGCAAAACAAAACAGAATAAAACCAATCATAAAATAAAGGTATTACAGGACTTCAAAACAAGATGATAGGAAATCAACCATGGTTACCATAATACATGCTGTCATCTTCCAAATAGCTACGCGTATTATCAGACACAGTTAAATCTAACAAAACAAGACAGAGTAAAACCAAACTTAACAAAATTATGAAAACAATACAAGAATTCAAAACATGGTAATAGGAAATTGTAGTCATTAACACTTTCAATTTTTAGATGTTTTCTCCCCGTTCACTTTCATAATATCTATTGTGCTTTTTCGATCCTACTAACTCTTTCAGTTTTTTATGTTAGAGAGTTAACTCAGTGTTCACCTGTGTGAGTCCAGACCATTTCAACCATGAGTATGATCTCCAGTTGCATCCATTCACATACAAGAAACTTGAGATTATCCTGCTTTATAGCTGGGTATCTTTCCATTATATGAAAATATCTTATCTTTCTTTTCCATTCTGAAGTTGATGGGCAAGTTACCCTTGCTTATTTTGTGGTCTACTGTTGTGGGAAAAATTGTTTTCTCTGCTTTGATTTTCAGTCTATGAATTTCCTTTCAAGTTAAACATGTTTCTTGTATAGAGTATATTAATGGATTTTGTTTCTTGATCTACCTTCCCTGTATTTCTTTTTATAGCTGAATTGAGGCCATCTGTATTAATGGTTACAACCAACATGCACTGGCGCATCTCTGCAATGCTATCTGCCAGCTGTTGTCCCTCCACTTTTCCCCTTCATTCGATTGCCTATCCTGTTTGGTGCTATGCTGCTGTTCTTGAAATCATGGTCATCTTTATCTCTCTCTCTAGAATATCCTTCGGCACTATCTGTAGGGTTGGTTTGGTGGTAATGAATTCCTTCAATTGTTCTTTATCATGGAGTATCTTATTTTTCCCTCAATTTTGAAAGATAGTTTTGCAGGGTACATCAATCTGGGTGGGAGGTTGTTTTCTTACAGCATTTAAAACACTTCACTCCAAACTCTACTTCATGGTTTGTGTTGAGAAGTCTGCTGTGATTCTGATGGGGTTTCCTTTATAGGTGATCAGTTTCTTTTCTCTAACAGCTTTTAATATTGTGTTCTTGTGCTGAATTTCTGGGGTGTTGATTATTATATGTGTGGGTATAGATATATTTTGGTTATGTCTAGTTGGAGTTCCATATGCCTCACATATCTGTATGCCAGATTCTTTTTCCATGTTTGGATAGGTTTTTTGTTGTTGTTGTTGTTACTTTTTTGAATACCCGTTTTATGTCATTTGTGTTGAACCTTGCTTTTTCACTGACACCCATCCATCGCTCTTAAATTTTTTCCTTTTTATCGTCTTGCAGCCATTGAATTGTTATTTCCCAGTTGCTTGATATTTTTAAGTGGTCTTTCCATTGATGATTACTCGCTGCAGTACAGTGTTTGAGGTCTGAAAGTCTGTCCTCACTCTCTTTCTAGTGGTTGTGCCAGCTTTCAGTAGCCTTTTTAATTTCCTGGATATCTCTTTCTCTCTTTCATATGCTGTAATTCTTTCCTATATTGTTCTTTTAAAGTTTCCATCATTTCTTATGCTCCTCCTTTTTAATCTATGTCTTCTTCGATACACTCAACAATTCTTTCATTACGTTTATGATTTCTTCTTTTACCTGAGATATTATTTCTGATCTGATTACTTGTACAACCTCATAATTTTTTTTATTTCATTTGCAATCCTCTCAGAGATTTCAGGAATGTGATTTCCATTTTCTTCCATGCCAATTCCTCCCAGAATTGTTCTTTGTATGACATTGAACATTGTTTTATATAGACATTTCATGAAAATGAAGTCCAACTGTATTTATCATACAAAAACTGGGAATATTGTCGGTCAGTGTTTTGTTTTATCAGTATTTGCGTATGTTTGTTTTATATCTTAAGAGCATTAACTCTCAAGTTACAGCACCTAAAAATACTGGTGAAGTTGTAAATCTTTAAATATATTTATCTGGCATTTGTTTTACATCTCTGAGATTATAAATTTTGTTAATTATTCTACTGTAATATATAATGTTTTACATACAGATAGATAAATGCAGAAATACAGATATCAAATTTTCTTAATATGTAGTTTTTATTTTTATTATATCTTATTTGATTAAAGTGTATTTGTAATCAACTTTGATTCTTTTGCTTAATTAATAGTTACCTTGTTCTTAGAAAGCCCTTTCTAATCAGTGTGTAAGGGTTATATTTGCTTTAATATTCACATTTATTGCTTAATTTCAATAATTTTGAGTTTTGCATGAAATGAGATATGTAACAGAAGTTTTTACAGTTTTTTATTGAAACCTGTCTTTTCATTTACTCTGTAATAATCCCAGCAATGTAATATAAGCAACTACAATAGAGAAAAATGAAAGTACATGAATTAATAAAAAGTGTATGTAAATATAATATATAATTGTATTTCAAAAGTATTTTGACTTAGTTCTTAATAGGGCTAACTTTTCCCTCTTTTTTCTTTAAGGTCACTTAATTAACACCAGTCTTCTCTCATTATTTTTACATTGTTTTATTAGTGTGCATTGATTCCACAGAGAGATGCACTCTTTTGGCAGCTCTGCACATGCACACACATAGTTTAGTCATTGCCCTCCAATGTTTCCCCTACCCCTGCCGCACTCTCTCTAGTTTCACAGCAAGGGATTTGTTTAATGCACATAATATGTTTTGAACCTATTTATCTCCCACTAGCTTTAATACATGATAACAAAATAATTAGAAAAGACAACATAACTTGATTCATCATAATGCACTTCAGTACATGCATTAAATATTTCAAGTGTTTTTACTTGGTCTGCATTATTTTAGTCCATTTTACTTCAACCTGAATCATTACTTTGAGATATCCTGAACTGAAGAGAAATTAAATCACTAAAACAAAAATTAAAATAGAAAGGTATAAGAATAAAAATAGTCGGCTCTGTAAATCTGTGGAAACTGCTTCAAATTACCCTTTGGACATTTTATTTATTATTCCCTGCTCACCAACTTCTGAAATTATTGAAATGGTACTTTTTCCTGATGGTAATTTAACTTTTGAAATATTTCCCAAGGCATTTCTCTAAATGGTGAGAGTCTCTCCTTTTAACCTGTTCACCATTATTCCACAAAGCAATTGCAAGCTAGATATTTTCAGGGATGGAACATCATATGATGTAGAGATTTTTTTCGCCCTGGCAAAGGAAGAATGGACTATGTCTTTGGTGAAGTTAGTAAAGAAGAGTAACATGAAAGAGAAAGATGAATATTCTTTTACAAATACCCAATGATTGTATCCATAAATGTGTATCCAGTATCATAGGAGGGAAGATATGGGGAAGTAAGGATAAATACACTATTTTTTCTTCTTGTGGAGAGGATTGCAAGAAAGGTAGTACTTGTTTCACTATTTGGAGGAGAACGCCTGGTAGAGTTCCCCAAAATCAATATGAATGTACTTCAGAATGCTTCTTATGTGATCTACTGAGTATTCAGGGGTGTCTTAGTTTTTTCCAGTTGTCCATAAATTTTGTATGGCGAATTGTGTGATTCATTTCTAACTTCCATGCACAATGATCTGATAGTCTGTAGAGAGTGATTTCAGTTACTTTTATTGAGTTATGCAGGCACGGTGAACTATTATGTGGTCTATTTAGAGAAAGTTCCATATGATCCTGAGAAAAAACTATACTCTGTTGTAGTAAGGAAAAATACTCTACAGATATCCATTAATATCAGAGTATCTCTGATATTTCTTTGTTGAATTTGTTTAGTTGATCAGTCATTTTATGAAAGTACAGTATTGATATCCACACTGTGTTCACATTAGTGTTTATTTGACCCATTAGGTCCAGTGTTTATTTCATAAAGTTAGGATCTCTGTGCACACATATTTATAACCACTAACTTTTTTATATTGAGTTGTTCCTAATATTCAGTGGCCTTTTTTAGCCCCTTCTGAACATTTTCAGTTTGAAGTTTAATCTGAATATGATATTTCTACACCTACTTCCTTTTGGGTTACTGGTACATGGAATATTTTATCCATTCTTTGACTTTTTATTCTATGTTTTCTTCCTTTGAATTAGATTGGTTTCTCGAGATTCAGATGTTTGGTTTCTGTTTCTTGATCCAGTCTACAAATTCAAGTATTTGTTTGGGTAGTTGAGACAATCTGCTTTGAATTATTCCTGAAAGATTTTGATTTATTCTTGTCATTATATTCTTCTATTGTTTCTAATGCCTTTATTTTTTCTTTTATATTTAATTACTTGCATTACTGTATGTATTCATTGCATATGATTTTTTTTAATCTTTGTTGTCTCTAAGATATTATTTTTTAGAGTTTTGCTTTTGTTTTAAGGTATCTCCTTGAAATGTTGTTTTTGGATTGCATTTATTTCTCCTGATTTTGATAATTTTTTTAGAGTACAGTAGTCTGGACTGAAAGATGGTTGCTTTATATATTTGAAATACTTCATTCCAAGTGCTCCTGGCATTTAAGATTTGTGTTAAAAAGTCAGAATACAAAATCATTGTCAAAATGTAAATATATATCTATATATACATAGATGTGTATATATAGAGATGTTTACATCTCTATGTATCATCTACATATATATAGATATGCATGAGCAAAGATAAAGTTGAATATCAAATTTTTTAAAAGCATTACAAACAATAGTATCAAAAATATAAAATAGATTTAAATACATTTAGAAAAAATGAATAAGATGAATAAATGGAAGAAGGCAAATTTTATTGAAGAAAGGAGACCTAAACATATACTATACAGTTTACACATGTAGGAAATCTCAATGTTAGTAAGATATTAATTTCTTTACCAAATTGGGATTTTGAAAAGTTTTCCCAGTTAATTGTAATGTAGAGTAAATCTAGTATTAATTGGGAGCAAGGGCTTGTGCCAAAACCACAAGGCTCTTGTGTGTATATCATAGAAAAAATAATTTAAAGAAAAGAGCATCAAAAGCAGGTACAGTGCTCTGAAAAGCAATGATGATTCTGTAAGAACACAGAGAAGGTTCTTGAGTTCAGAGAAAAATATATCTCAGACAAGAGAATTACAGATTTGATAAGAAAAGAGTAAGCAAAAAGTTATTTAAGAAGATTCAATTACTCCAAAAACTCTTGAAGATTTGCCAATTATGTCGTCTAAGGTGCTCTTTGTGACATTTTGAAGAGCTAATCATTGGTAATCAGAAGAAAATCTTTTTTTTCATTTTCTACAATTTACTTTTTACCTAATGTACACCAAACAGCTTTTAGTTACTTGGGGGTAATAATTTCTTTGTCCTTTTCACCAGAATAAGATGAGCCTTGACTTATAGATACAGAAATCACTGTGCCAAATACCCAATAGTGCTGCAAACCCCTAAGAGGGTTCAGATGAATTCCAGAAGGCTGAGAGCCGCAGTGCGGATGGTGGATGAGGGCTTGAAATAATCAGGAACTTTGAGTTTCCAAATTCACAGAAATTTCCAAATGCTCAGCAGTTAGTGAGGAAATGGATAAGAAGAGAAGAGGATGGTAGCATTTTATCAGATTTCCACAACTCCTCTCAGTATTGAATTGCTGATTTAGAGGTAAATTTGAATCACAAGATGGTAACCTAAATGTTGGAAGAATTCAGTGATTATCTCTGTCTTCAGAAAACATTTGGACTGTGAATGGCTTTAATTGGGCTAAATTTTAATGTATATGTAACACCTTCAGATGATAAGGGTGTTTTGATTGGATAGTTACAACCCATCCAGTTACAATGAATTTTTGATCTTTAACAATCCCTGTGACTTACTGATTTGCCTTGTTCATAGCATCAAGCTTTAGGTATCTTTAATTAAAACATAAATATAATGAACATTTTATGTACCATAAAATGTATTTTCTGTTTAGGTTTTTAAACAGAGAAAGAAACAAATGTGGCTTTAAAATTTTTGTAATTTGCATGGGACCTCGGCACTCAGAAGCACTCACCCTCAGCAGCACATACCCTAGAAACACTCACCATTATTGGTGGGAATGCATGCTGTTCACTAAACAGTGGAAGGAGAAACAAATCACTGAACTATGATTGGCCCATCCCTAAGGGTATTGAAATGCAGCTGATTTGTTTTGCTGTAGTACCTCCTTTTGTTCAGCACAAATATAATTAAAATAGAAACTGTACGAGTCTACCAAAAGCGTTTGTATTCCACAAAATAGTCGCATAAGTCATTGCAGAAAAATCTTATAAACTTCCAGTTATTATTTGGAGGAAACTTATTATGATCTTCCTCCTCCAAAAAATGCTGCAAAACAAATTCCCTTTAGAGTAATCAGATAGAGATTATCTTTATGCTTTCACTATTTAAAAAAAATTAAATTTAAGTTAGAACAAATTTAGTCAGTTGTGGATTTTTCTCAGTGATTTTCCCTACGAAACCATCATTATTATGCTTTACTTGCTAGCATAAATTAAATATTTTTTAATTGGTCATGTAGTTTAATTTCCAGCGCCTCCCTTAGAGAGGACGCACCAAGATAGCTAAGTGGGATTAGGGGTCCATACCTGCTAAGCATGGTCTATCTCGGTGCTCTGCATTTTTCTTTATGTTCATGACAGAGAAAAGAAATGATTCTCATTTCTTTTCTAGGTGAGTAATATAAGTATATGTTTTTTAAGGAAATCTATTAAATCTGGACAGATATTTTTCTAAAATTTGGAGGAATTTTGGTCAAAAGTAGAGGAAGCTGGACGTGGTGGCACAAACCTGTAGTCTCAGCACTTGTCAGGCTGAGGCAGGAGGACAATGAGTTTGAGGCCATCTGGGCTACTTGGTGAGTTCAAGGCTAGCCGGCACTACATGGTGAGGCCCTGTCTCCAAAAAAGACAAAAAAAAAAAAAAAAAAATCGGAAAGGAAAACCATGACAGGAGTATGCTAACAGACTGCTAAAAGGTTCAATGGTATGGCCCCTGCAGGCAGACCGAACAGGCTTCTAATCCCAACGCTCGCAGTTTTAATGCTCAATATTCATATCTTTAAAGTAGCCTTCATAGCAGAATCATTTTATAAAGCCCTTATGAGTATTGAGTTAATATTTGCAAAGTACTTGGAGCAGTCCAAAGACTGTACTAATTATGTTCAATATGACAGTTGATGCTTATTGCAAGTTTTCTTAATCACTTCTATGTCTTTATTGCTCCTTTTCATGTTTTTTTCAGTTATTCTTTTTTCTTTTTGTCTTTGATAGTGTAATTTAAAATTTAATGTAATAATGTTTCTATTGACCCATTTTATGCCAAGACTCTAGTATTCCTGCCATGAACCATGAACAGTGTATACACCCTTCAACTACTTTTCGCCCTTTCTCATGTTTCTTGGGGCAAACCAAGGAATATCGTAAACAAGAAAGAAATAAAAATGTGCACAATAAGTACAATGATTGTAACATCTACACTCTTGGTAAAATAAATAATTGCCTAGCTTCATTTAATTGCAACCTTGAAGTAATGTTCTACAAACCATCAATTTTATGTAATTGCATTGATGAGTAATTTTATAGTTAAATTAACTTTATTCCAGAGAACACAGAAATTTTAAATTGTTAGTGCCCCTCCCTCCACACACATACAAATAAGGTCATTATTTCAATTGTAATATTTACATGTCTAAAGCTTAATCACTAGAAAATTACAGTAAAATGTCTCTAAAGACTTGTATATTACTTTAATGAAGTGGTTTGCCAATAATCCTCAACACATTAACTCTGAAAAGATAAAATTAATCTAACTGGCTTTCTCAAAAGCAAGAAGAAAGAAAATTCAAAAGAAAAGCAAATCAAGACAATGGTGATAACATATTATTACTGGTCTGAAGACTTCTCTTTGAAAAGTGGAGAAATGTAAACCCTCGGCAGATCTTCATGCATGATAGGCACTTGACAGTGTTGCTAACACATTTCTCAGGTAATCTTCTTTTGCATATAATTAACTAATCTTAATTATTTGTCATTTCTATATTTGAGGATTCACATACTCTTTAAGGATTATTTTTGTCCCTAACACAAATACTCACATTTCTTTTATATCATGTTAAGTTATGTGTAGATTAAGAAATAAAAGTGAGTAAGTGAAAAAGTGGTCTCACAACTGAGTTGAATCAAGGTGCCCCTCTATTGTTTATTTCAGCTTTCATACAGTAAATGTTTATTATTTCCAGTCTGCATAATGACACTGTTTTAGATTTTCATGCCCTTTATTAGTGATTTATCTGTCTAATAAAATAACAATTGTACTCCAGAAATATTATTTAAATCCCTTAAGCAAAAAAAGACTATGATATAATCTGTGAAGTACATATATGTACTAGAGAAGCTCTATATAGTGCGGTTGGTTCTGACCGCGCTATTGATGAGTTAATGCCATGAAACATTCAGAGAAAGAACAAGAAATTCTCTGATTTGTACGTGAAGTGATCAAGAAACTTTTAAATTAATATCAAGAGTATGGCATTAACCTACAGAAAAATTTCAAAATACATAACATGGATTTCATAGTGGACTCTGTTTTAAAATAAACATTTCCGTTAGCTTGTGTTGAGTATTTTGTCACAGGAATAAGAAAGAAAATAACCAATCCATGGTGGACAGGAATATTATAAGACTTAAAAACAAAAACAGATTAGATAATTATATTAGATAATTAGATAATTAGAAAAAAAGAAACTATTATCCTAGAAAACTCTGCATAATTGTTTATCTGTAAGAAATAATAAATTCAATAAGATCCTTTTAAATAAAACAAAGTCATTTGGTGAATATGTAACAAAAATGTTGATACCAGAAAATCTCAGGAAATTAACTGCATATTTTATACAGAATTTGGTTCAATATATACTGATTGTATTGATGCTTATTATATCTGTATTAGGATACTAAACACAATTAAACTTTGAATTAGATCTAATTCTAAGATATGAAATGCTCATTAGGTATATTTGAGAATATGTATTCTACAGTCCAACATAAACTATACTACTCCATACTCTTTATTTATTGATATCCAGAATTAATGAGTTTCTTTCCAGCTTAATTCTCTTTCTTTAAGACTATTATCTTTTCAAGTTATCCACCTAATCACAAACTACCAGCTCATGTATTTCTTAAAACTTTATTTTCCCAGAAAATAATGCTTATGTTACTCTTTCATTTAAGAACTAAAAATATTATCTAATCACCAACAATAGGATATAAATTCTTTTGTTTTGTTTTATTTTGTTTTTGTTTTTGTTTTGTTTTGTGTTGTTGTGAGACAGGTCTCACTCTTTAGTTCAGACTGGACTGGATCTCACTATATAGCCAAGGCTGACCTAAAACCCATACCAATCCTCCAGCCTCAGCCTCACAAGGGCTCACAAGCACGTGTCATCACGCCAGGCTTGTGATCTTTAAAGTGTTCTTTAATATCCTATTTTGTTACACACGATACTGTTTTTCATTACATGTTCACTAACAAAGTGGTTTGCCTTCTTATATTGCTTATCATCTTGTATTTGCTGGTAATCAAATCATAAGGGAACATCAGTAATAAGCATCAGAGTAGAGAAAATAAATCAAAATACCAGGATTAAAAAGATTGTCCTGATAGTTCTTGAAGCTTAAGTAAGGATGGACCACATGTAATACCAAAATGAATAATGTCAATTCTACTTCCGTTTGTCTGAGCATCTGTTAGCAATGTGAATAAAATAAGACACATGAATGCTTTATAGATTTGTGCCCATAAAGATGTTGTGTCAAATTCAATTTGTAAATGATCACAGGCTCATTGGATTATAGGAAACAGTAAGTAATAATTTAAAGGAGACAAGAAACATGAACTTGCTGGGACTGAAACACCATTGTCATGTAGGCCTGTCTGATTCACAGGAACGTTCAGATGTAACGTGAGGAGTAGCAGGAGAAGAGAGAAGAGTTCCACTAAACTGGAAAAGAAAAGATGCAACCCAGGCTCGAGTGTCACCCAAGGATCAAACTAGGTACAGGCTAGAGTAGATATGAACAAGTAAAGGGCTAAAGTTCGTTGCTCAAAATTTTGTTACAGGAAAACAAATACTGGGAAAATAGGTAGAAGAAACTAGCAGTGCCTTTAATCTTAGGAAAAGCAAGTAGTACTGACAATTTTACTTCTTACATTTTCTGTATACATGCCATGCATATGTTAGTTTCTTCCCCCCCCAATATTAAAAAGAGTTGATGTACAGATAACAGGGTAATTGTCTATTTCCTTGCATTTTAGGTTGATTTGTAATTTATATTTCATTTATTTATTTATATTTTATAAACATAAGCAAACATGAGAAATTAATTGTGCTTAACAATAAACTAATATGCCTGTATTATATCATTTTGGTTTCAGATTTAAGAAGTTGAGGATAATAATCAGACTTATTCAGCTTACTAAAGTTTTATAATTTTCAAACATTTTATTTTTGAAGTCTCCATTATTTCACAGGATAATATAAATTCTCTCTACAACACTTATAAAATTTACAAGAATGGAAGATTTTCCTCTATGTATTATGTTTTCACTCATTAAGGATAAATGAATGGTGAAACTTTTAGCTATCACGGAAAACTGCATTTCTGGTTTACTTGCAGATTAGAGATTATGTTGTATCGGAATGTAACTATGACCATAACTCTGTTCCTTTTCCAGAATTCTGTGAATTTCAGTACAATATTTTGAAAGATCATCAAGGTTAGTATTCTTATATTTTATTCATTATTTCACTCAGCAAATATTTAATGACTCACACTGTGTGTCAAGTGTTGTCCTAACCTTAGAAGATGTATCACTGAACAAAATACTAAGGCACTTCTGCCTTCATAAATTTAATAACGGAACGATGAACTTCCAAACTGTATTCGTTGTTAAAGCCAGGAGAAGGAGGAAGCCAAGTTCCTAACACGTCTTAGAAATTCTTTTTTTAAAAAATTTTTGTGTTTTGAGACAGATCTTGTCATGTAGTTCAGACTGTCCTTGAACTCAAGGTACCCTTGGCTGACCTCAAACTTGCCATGATTCTCCTACCTCACCTCCCCCCTTGCTCGGATGACAGGTGTGCGCTACCATGCCTGACTGTTTTAGAAGTTCTAGGAGAATGCGTTTTACATAGGTAAGTACAATTTCTATCTTCATAGAGCTGTTAATATTAACAGTTTTATGATTTATTTATGAATGATTATGGAATTTTTCTCTGAATCACTTTAACAATCTAATATAGCTTGAAAATATTTTAAAATTGTTAAATAATTATTGTACATAATTAGTACAGTGTTTGTTCACATATGATGATAATACATAATGTTTAAATGAATATAGCTTAAAAAATCAATCAACTCAATTATTTATCATTTTCAAGGTAAGATCAACACTTAATATCTATTTTTCCAACAATTTTGTAATAGAGTATGGTGTTATCCATTATTGAACAGTTAAAAAACAAACTGTAAATTCAATCATATGAGAAAAAAAGGAGGTAACATGCTACTTCTTAAATAAAATGCATGCAGTAACGCAAATGCATATGCACATTTTTGTAAATATGCATTGGAAGATGTGTAATGAGAGCGATTGAACTGTCTTAGGAATTATTTCTAAGGCATCAATTATAAAATACTGCTTTATACATCTCACTGTACCAGTAAGAAAAATGCACCATATTTAATACATTTCTAATCAGCTTCAGGACTCCTGTAGTAAGATGAATGCAAAATCTACCAAATTTAGTCTTTCTAATTATCACTAAATATTTAAATTCGTGTTATTTTTAATAAAATCATATTTCATGAAAAGCTTCATTTCTCAGCTGATTTTCAAAAGTGTCTTTCCAGTTTACAAGTCATGCTGGAAAATTATTTCATTAACAATGCTATCTTCAACCTCCAGTAATAGAAATCTTTTTGTTTGAAAGGTTATAGATATAAAATTCACAGAAATGGACAATGTCAAAATAAAAAGACGCAGCAACCAAGTGAGTCCAGGGAGAGCTGAGCTGATTTTGCTTAAAACATGATGAGAAAAATGCTGGATTTCTAAGTTTTATGTGGCAGCGAGTAGGTTTTTAATAATAAACCTTCAAGTTGCAACCTGTGAAACTTCCAATTGTATGTCATTCAGTTTCACAGATGCAATATTATAACAGGACCAGACAAAGAACACTGAACTTCTACTGTGTGTGCAACTGCTTGTTTCACAATTTTAAATTTAAAGTGAGTCATTATAGTTTCTTTTTTTTTTTTTTTTTTTTGCTATATGTCTTAAAGTTGTGGTTAGCTTTATTCAGTGATTGAATATTCTGAGTACTGGAGATTTCATATTGTAGGTAATATTATAAATTTCTGTTTTGTAGTAATAATAATTATAAAAATTAAAATTATTTAACCACCTGAGCCAGTGATTAGAAGTTCAATATAATTTAAAATTTATCAAGAATGAAATTTATTCTGGAAATGCTCACCCAGAAGCATTTTCATATGTAATTTATTTTTCATCTTTTAATTGTTAAAAGTGAATGAATTTTTGATGAATAAAGAAAGTTCATAAAAAAGGAAATTTATATCTAAGATGATTCACATTATACTAAAAACTTAAAATCAATTCTGCCTACTGCTTGGTCACCAAGTTGCCCATGAATCCTTGCTTATTATCTCAAACCATAATGAATTTAATGAATAATATTTCCAATAGGTATTAAATAATTATTGATTACCTTTCCTCATGTTTTTAATTATTCTACTTAACATTCATAATAAATCATGGAATTTAGGTAAAACCACTTGGACAGTCTCTCACTATGGTTATTAGTTGCATATTTTGCAGTTGTTTAAGCATATGACGTACATCTTGTTCAGATGGCCTCTCTGAACATACATTGAAATTCAACCAGAAAATCAGCAAATGCCAGTTTTTCTGTATTCAGCAATTCGCTTCTGTGATGCAGGACACCTCTAAGGTGGCTTCATACCCCCCAAAAAAATTAGATGAGGGAGATACTCAACCCTGTGACTGGACATTCCAAAATGAACACTAACTTCACTTCATGGTGTTTTCGTTCTTAGAGAGCCTTATAAGCTTTGCATTTTTTTTTTTTTTACTCCAAGTATAATCATGGTAGATGGTGCTAATTCAGACATGTTTACTAGGTGAGTGGAAGGTAGAGGAAGTTCAAGGAACTTGGACAGGATCATCCAGTAATGGGCAGAGGTGTCGCTCAGCAAACAGAATTCAAAGTTTCAGGAAGCAGAATTTCATTTAGTTAGTTCTGTTTTCTTTCATCAGTTTGCCCTGCACTGTTATGTAGGAACAAAGGCCCATGTGCTGTCTGTATTGTTTCGTTGACTGTGTTGAGATGCTGAGATTTGGGATGAAATATTAATACATAAGAATTTTCTTCTCAAGTGTTCAAAAAATAACAGACAATCCAGAAAACAAAACATGTATGATTCTAAATAAAGTTGTAACTGTATTTAATTTATTTTGTTCTTTGAACCATGGATACATTAAAAGATGCACATGCTAATGATGAAATGTTGATCTACAATATACTAGAACTCAAATAAATTTAATAGAAGCAATCTCAGAGAATTTGGATGTTTTACAGTACGTTTCTTTTAATCTCAAAAACCAGATTGCTTGGAGTGTGACATTTATTGACTCTATGATGCGTCTTTTAAACTGCTTCAGGTGTTTTCAAATTCTCCTTAAACTCTCCCAAAAATCTTACCTCATATGCCTTAGTACCTCCACTTATAGATAAGGGTATAAAGGTTCATGCTGCTGTAGTAATGAGAACTCCATGTACATCAAAAGAATTTCAGGCAGTTATGGACTTTGGGCTCTTCCAGTAAACAAAGTAACTCCTTCTCTGAGCACATGGTACCAAAAATTAAATTTTTGGCTAGTCTATTTTCCCACTGATAATAATGATACATAAAACTTGATTTTTTCTGATCATTGATTTAAATGATACAAAATGTACTGGACTACTGTTTTTTTCTGGAGAAAGAAATAATGATTATTTTGATTGAAAGTTGGCTATTGTTAAATAGTGTTAGTTGTTATAACGTTATTTGATAGCATGTAAAAGTATTATTTAATTAGGAGTAAGCACAGTACAATTTAGATCTTGTGATTTAAAACCAATCATGTATTTTTACTGAGCAATTGACATCTATTTCCTATAATGAGTTCTTAAGGTGATATATATTTTATTAAAAATTGACTATATATCTGTGTTCTCAAGATTCTGGCAGGGGGAACTTATTTAACTTCTCTACATCCCAATTTCCCCCAGGTAAAAATGAGATATTGAAAATATGCATGGCATGAATTTATGAATGTTAAAAGGTTTTACACAGAGAAATTAGCCAATGTAATCATAAACACAATTAGAACCTGATAACTATAAGTTATAGTTAAAAGTTAATTGTAACATATTGTGATGAAATGTGTTAAAAATAAGAGCAAATAACCTACTTGATAGGTAAATAAGACTAATCTTACCATTTAAATCCATGTTTCATTTTTAAAGTAATATGAAAGGCGTTTATTGAATTACATAGTTTATGTTAGTTATCTTACAACAATAAGTATAAATTCAGGTTATATATGTCTAGTAAATTGCATTAGAAAATTTTAAAAATATTTTGGTTTATTGTGTCTCATTTTCACTAAGATAGAAAACTAATTTAACAAAACATTAATGTACCAATCACAAGAAAATAGAAAATATTGTTATTTAATAAACAATACAGTTGAAATGTCAGTCTTTTGGCTTTCTGTAATCTAGCAGAAAATTACTTTTAAGCTTCTCCACAAAACTGGTTTTCAGCTTTATGAGTTAATTGCAATATTTATGTGTAAATGTTTTCTTTCATTCATCATTAACCACAGTTCTCTTAGTAATGATTGTTAGTTAATTAAGAGAACTGATTTTAAGCAAGATCCTTTATAATTCCTTAATACAAGATTGACATTCCAAAGTAGAAAAGCAAATAACACATTAACTGTATTGGCTTTGGGGTGAAGAATCAACATTTGCCAAAAATAATCCTAATAATAGTTCACTAAGATACTCTTCTTTCATGTATCAACATGTAATCATAAATTCAAAATGCCCTGTTTTAAAATTATTGTAAATAGTTCAACTCAAGAAAAGGTTAAAAAAGAACCATATTTGAAAACAGTATTTTAAATTCTTTTCCAAATCTAAAGTTAAGCCTCTAAAACAGCAAAATCACAAAAAAGTAATAAACCTTTAAGAGTGATTCTGTAGACATATAGAAGAATACTTTGAAAACATTCAAATTTTTATGTCAAATATTTTACACAGTTAAGTGTTTTTCTACAATCATTTGTTTGCTTTACTCTGGGACTGAAATGTGTAATAAAATTCATTTCCCATCCTACAAACACTTACTTTTTTTACTGGCATATATATGTATAATATGTTATATTGTGTCTTAAAACTAGAAGTTTTCATCATTTTCTAAGTGATCACATAGTGGGAAAAGTAACCTATCTTACCAGAACCTCCTTATTAATCACTTCTCCTAGTGAAAATACAATAAATGTTTTGATAGTTAATATTCATATATTCTTATAAGCATCAGCTACTTTAATTGTATGCTTCAATTTACTGACAGAAAAGGTGTAAGAGAGGTGATAGTATGTCTATAGCAATGAGAAAACTGATTTTTAGACATGTGTTGTTATTTCCAAACTGTGTGTTGGCCTGTCAAGTTCCAGGAATGAAATATAGAAACAAACAAAAGACATGATATTGCCTAGTTTGTAGTTAGTATTAGCAAGGATTTGCATGCTATGAGGCTTCCTAAAATGTTCACTATTGCTTCACTTGTATGCTGGCATGCCCAAGTGTTCCTTATGGAAAGGTGAGACACAAGGTCCTGTTTGAAGCTGAATGCAAGACACTGAGTTATCATAAACAGCAATGACCATGATGCAATGATTTGAGTGTGAGAAAACTCTGATGAAATTACATTGAAATTATTACCATGACCTGTAATAGTAATATTGTCACAAAACTATGTCTTCATTTGGTATTATTTGAAGTAACACTAAATATGTCATGCACTGAGATAATTTCCATGAATAAGAAAGTCTTTCTTTAACAATAACCAAAAACATTGAATAAACACAAGTGCTTTCAAATGAAAAATATAAGTTCAATATATTTTAAAATTTTGAATATAAGTAGATGAAGGCCTTTGAAGTACACTGATGATTTTATATTTTTGCATAGCCTTCTTTGTTGTACATACTTTAAGAAATTACTTTAGACACGATTTATTCTCTGGTATTAATATATTATATTTGAGATATAATGTAATCATACCTTATGAGTACTACAGGTTTATAATATATTAAATTAGGTACCACACCCCATTATCTTCAACACTCAATTAGCACGTATTCCTTACTTCTCTCATCTTTTACATTGGGATTAGTCATAAGATTCCTATGCATTTAATCTGTGCAACAGATAAAAATTCAAATGATCACACATTTCTATTTCTGGTAATTGAACACTGTTGCCTTAAATGTATTGCCAAGGACAACATTAAACATGATATGTGACTCTAAAATTGTTTACAACTTTGAATTCAGGAAGCCCCAAGCCACCAAAAGTAGCTAAAATGTAATAGCAAATTGGCAAACAAAGAATAGTAAAATATTTTGCTAAGGTTTAGCCCTGGTATTTTTAAAACTGTAAGATCAAATTTTGGCATCTGTTTCCTGAATGTCATTTGTAATCTCCATATTAATCCTGATAAGAGCATATGTAGTATCTGGGACATACCACGGTTCCTTAATTAGAAGTTTGATGTAAGTTTATGAAATGCACATAAAGACTTAGCCAGCATGGTGCTCAGCACAATCATTGGACCCACGCTCAGGCAACCAGCCGCAATTTGGAAATTACGTGAAAGATCTGTGAAGTTACAGAGAGGGCAGTGCCACCAAAATCTGCACTGTCATTAGAATGTGGCACAAAGCATTTCATACAAGCTTTGTCACTTCTGGTGGAAAATTGCCATACTTGGAACAATTTTCACTTTCTGAACATGGAAACAGAAGCCACTCATCATGGCAAAATGAAAGGCGTGTTCTGTTGGGAAGGAGCGTGTGTTGTCAAAATTCATTCATTCATGTATGCATTGATTTTTTCCATTAATATTTCTGTGTTTCTCCCTAAGCCTAGGGGATACAAGATAGAAGAGGGCACAAAACACACTCCTGCTTTAAACTGTCTCACTATTAGGGAAAACGTTCCAGGTGATTGACAATGAAAACAGATTTTGAAGAAAACATGTAAGTATGTGTGAGTAATGCCGTCAAGGCAGGAAAGGTTTACTGAAGTAAATGATAATTGAAATTTTTGTGAGTGGATTAATTGGAAGTTGTAAAACTTAGAGGGGAATTTGGAAGGGAACATTCATCCTAAAGATAACGGCACGTACAAAAAAATAAAAAGAGTATGAAATTATGCAAGAAATAAAAGCTGAAGAGCAGAAACGTGCTCTGAATAAGTTCAGGAAATACCCCTTTTCCCAAAATCATGTAACAGTTGTGAAATTCTGTATTGACCAACCAACCAGTCAGGCACACTTTGTTTCCGGGGATGAGCTCAGAACACTTGCATATCCTCGCTTGTTGTTCAGTCCTTTAGAAATGCAGCGTTTAGGCCAGTGTGGCCTCTCCACAGCACTTGTTCCTAATTAATTCCTGCTTCTGTAAATCAGATTTGAATCCATTCATAATCACACAGGTGCTACAATTGTTCAGCCTTAGCCACAACCCAAACAACAACAACAACAACAAAACCCAAAAATAAAATCCAAAACACGGTTCAGCTCCCCTTTGTTTGGAGTAACGTCACACAATTCCTCTTGTAGTGCTATTTATTGCTGCGCTGAGCCAATATATCTGGCTACGTGATACAAGCTCCTACATGATGTACTTTTGCTTTTACCTTTAACAGGATCTGAAGGTAGATTGCTCAACTGGAAAGTATCCTGTAAGGTGCTTTGGCAATGTTGCTTGGGGATTCTCTACCCAATTGCTAAGTTTAAATTCACTTGTGTCACTAACTCTATAATCAAAGGCAAATATCTTTTTATGTCAGATTGTTCAGCTCTCTTTGGTGCAGTAATAGCATCTCCCTTGGAATGCTGTTGCTTTCAAAATTGAGTTAACATACACAGTGTACTTAGAAAGACGTCTTAGAAAAACTTTATGTTGAGAAACTTCAATTTCTTTCTGTACAAAATGAGTAGTAAGATGAATGTTTTTAATTCATAGACCATCAAGCTGATATGAACAGGAAGTGTATGGAGCAGTAAGGATGCCAGGTAAATAGTAGTTAAAAGAGAAGTAAGCATACTGAAAACAGGATGATAAGTGGAAGCTTAGGACAAACAAATTAAGCAAGTGAAACTTGTGAGGAATTCTATAAGTCAAACTTTGTTGTTTATAACATATACCTACAGGCATGCAGCCCGTGTGTGTGTGTGTGTGTGTGTGTGTGTGTGTGTATTTCTTATTTTCTATTTTGGAGAAATGTTAACTTTCAGGAATTAGAATGTATAAGGATAAATACAAACATTCCAATTATAAAACTTCTATTTAGTTAATTCATTTGAAACACCCCACAGCCATAATGGTTTGATGTAATATAGTATTTTTTATAAACATTATTCAAATTTACAGGTAATTATTTTTTAAATTTCATCTCCGGATCCATGAGAGAAAAAGCAGAAAAGATATTTAAACTTATTGATAAGAATATTGAATTATGCATCTTATTTAATCAGTTCACTGAATATCTATAAGTTAGTGTGACAGGTAGGTCAGTGTGACATGTAGGCATGTGTGTATGTGAATATACCCGCATGAATTCTTTGGTATAGATCTACTGCAAGCAACCATGCAGATAGCATTAAAACAGTTTGGCAGTTCATTAAATAGGCAGGTTTGTTGGAATCTACAGGTTCATATTGAGACTTCAGACATAATATTGTAGATCTGTAAACAGAGTACTAAAGAGATAAAAGTTACTCAAATAATAACAGCCTACAGTATCATACAAATTCCATAATTTCTTGGTGCAGCTAAAACAGTGACAATTTCTTATGATGGAGTCTTATGCTTCTGAGGTTTCCACTTGAGAATCCTCAGAAATAAGAGTGTACAATGAAGATGAATTCCTAATTTTAAAAGGAAAGCTGATATTTCCACCATTTATAACTTATATATACAAATATAAGTATTTGAAGTATGTAAGTATGATGTGTATGGTATTTACATACAACTTTATATTAGGTTATGATTATATATATAGCCTATTTATATATGGTGGGTGATACATTTAATTAAGTTGCTTACTTTTTATTCATAAATTAGTATATTCTTATAGGTTAGAGTTATATATTTATAAGTTATATATTTTATAAGTACCTTTCTCAAGGCCATGACTTGTAGTTTCACTCTCTTAATGTTCATACAGCAGAGTTTTTAACTTTAATGAAATACAGTTTGTTAGGTTTATTGTCTGGTGTCATACTTTTGGAATTGTGTCTAACTCATTAACACAGCCAGCTATTGTTTCAGAGCTTACTATTTTCTATTTTCTATTTTCTATTTTCTATTTTCTATTTTCTATTTTCTATTTTCTATTTTCTATTTTCTATTTATGTTATGATCTATCCAAAGTCAATTCTCATTAAAAGTGTAATTTCTGTGTATTTTGTTTTTCATTTGGTGACACATAAATGTGTAAGTCTTTAGACAAATTTTCTGAACACTGTTTTTTCACCTCTGAATTGACTTTGAGCTTATATGGAAGAAAAATAATACTTGGCTATGTTTGTATGGGTCGAAATCTTGCCTCTGTTTTCCATTCAATGGATGTATGAGTCTAACAAATGTGTAAATAATGTCACATTGTTTTCTTGATGAATCTTTGTAGTAAGTTGTGAAGTGAGAAAATGTAAGACATTTAACTTTTCTCAGAATTATTCTGCTCACTTCTAGAGGTATCTTAATAGTCTATGTAGAGTTTCAGAATTATTTATAGATCTCTATGAAATAAATTGATCTGATTCTGACTGGGATTGTCTTGAATCTTATATAAAGTCAGAAAGAGTTGGCATTATTACAATATTTAGTTTCTAGCCTGAATAATGAATACCTTTCCAATTTTAAGATTTCTTTAAACATTGTTTTGTAGTTCTTGACATAAATTTCATACACAGTTTTAAAATCATTATGGACATCTTTTATTTTAATTTTACTGTTTTTAAAGCATTATAGTTCTGAATATCAAAATCAAACCTTTAAAAAAGCTAGACAAGAGTTTTAAAATTAAACTAAATCAGCAACCCATGATTTTTTTTTATTTTAAAGAGAATAAATAAAAGAGGACAAGACAAGCATATCAGAACAGAACAATGTAAGCAACACAGCACTTTACAGCAAGACAATGGGATGGTATGGTAGCTACTGTTAGCAACCCATGATTATTTATTCTACATTCCAAAGTACTTTTGTTTATGGTAGTAGATAAAATATAGTTATTTGCACATATGAGGTACCCTGGACTATTGCTATATTAATTTCTGTAATTTGGTTTTTGGATTCTCTAAGGTTTTCTCCAATGACAATGATCTGCCAAAGAGCCAATATTGCTTTTCCTTCTTAATTGGTGTACTTTGATTTTTCTTCTGTTCCTGCATTAGCTAGAAGTCCCAAACACTGATAAACTGTGCTGGTGAGAGGATTCATATTTGCTTTCTATCACTTCTTGAGAAAGTATCCATACCTTTCAACATTAAGTGTGCTATTTGTAATAGACCATTTGCACATGCTTTGCCCTTTTACTTTGTTTGGTGCAATACACTTGCTAAACAAAATGTGTTTCAAAATTTCTCTTTAAGGATTCTATTGGTGCTACTTTGTCTTAATGAATACTGGGATATTCTAACTAATTACTTCTATGATGACAGTTTAGTTATTTCATTTTTTTTTCATTTGTTGCTACGTATTTGTAATACATGATGATTATATTCATTTCAGGGAATTGGGATATATACACATATATATAAATATAACACATATATATAAATATATATATATATATATATATATATATATATATATATCACATTTCAATTCATTATTTCCCCTTCCTTCCATCTTCTTTATTTTGACAGCATCAGATTCACTATCTTATAAGTCACTACAGAGTTAGTTATCATATATAGATGTGAAGTAAGTCAGACATACACACTTAAATATCACATAGTTTCTCTTCTATGAAGCACCAAATATACAAATAAAGTGTAAAATAAAGCTTAATATGAAAAAAGAAGGAAAAAGTTGTTATCCAGCATAGACAATGTACCTAAAAGTGTCCCTTGATTCATTATAAGTTTTTTATATGGGTTTTGGGCCTAGTCTAGTTGTTAATCAGTTAATCAGTTAATTTCAACGTTAAGAAATGGGCCAGTTTTAGGGACGTTCACCATTTTGTGAACATGAAGTAGCTCATTGCAGTCCTTTTCAATCCTTCTGTCCCAATGTCAGTCTTTTTCATTTCTCATGTAAGTAATTTATATACTTCCTCTTTTCTTTCCATTAACTAAAGTTTCAAGAAATTTAAATCTTTATTGACCTTACAAAGACTCACATTTTAGTTCATTGACCTCTCAGTAATTTTCAGTTTTAATGATTTGTGCTCAGATTAGTAACACTTTATTATTTTTAATATTTTACACCTAATTAGCTCTTCTTTCTCGAGAAAGCATAGGTTGTTGACTGTAAAGCTTGCTTATTTTAATGGTTTAATTACCATGCAGTTTCCTCTGAGAACTGTTTTCTGTGTTACAAAAATTAACATTGAGACTTATTTTCTCCATTATTTTTTTTTTAAATTCTAAGGCTTCATTTTTCTGTATATGTTACTTGGAAGCACATCTTTCGCAGTTTAAATGCTTGAAAATTTTCTAGTTTCTTTTCTGGTTCTGATTTCTGGTTTATTAACATCATGCTCTGAGAATATACTTTGTATGATTTGTAGACTAAGTTTGTTTTGACAAACTTTATGCCCAGGAATACAGTCTGTACTGGATAATGTTCCATATAAGCTTGAGAAGACCATGTTCTCTTTTCTTGTTGGATGAAATATTATATAATACTAGGGTTTTAGAATTTATGTCTATATATTTTCTTCATAGTTTTTACCGGCTGAATTTATCAGTTATTGGACAATGGTCAGTGAATTCCTCAGCTATGCTTTATTCTCTCTGTACTTGCATCAGTTTTTTATTCATGCATTCTGATGCTTCTAGAGCTACATTAAAATCTATCATGTCTTTAAGAGGTTTTACTCATTATACTTGGCATATTTTGCACTCCTTTTTACCTCTCTGGCTCAGTTGAGCATTTTGAAAGATTCCTTTTCCTCTTTTCTGAGTGTTCCATGATTCTTTTTTAAAAATTATGGAGGCACTTAGTTTCCCACATTTTTTTAACAAATGTAAACCTATCTTTAGATTACGCTATTCTTAATGTGCCATAAAACACCCCCTTTGTTCCCCTTTAGCTTGGTCTTATGTTACAGTCATATAATGTATTGCTGATGTCATTCCTTAACACATAGGGTTATAGTCTTAAAACCTGGAAGGCTTGTAACACACACATATATCCTGAATACAAATATATCATTTGTATTTTCTGCTAAACGTGTCTCTAACATTTTAGTAAACGTTTGTTCCTTTAGGATTTTAATTGCAAGAAAAATTTTACTACTGTCATGTGAACTTTTTTAAGCTTATCTTATTACATTTATCTCATCCTAACTTATTTACGTATTTTCAGATATTTATTCTATTTTCCGAAGTATGTACACACTTTCAAGTTCATCGTTCTGAAAGTCTAGTGCAGAGGGCCATTATGTCTATTTTTGATTCATTACTGAATATAAATGTAACATATTTTATAGTATACACATTTAAAAATTTGTGACTTCTGTGCTTTTTTTACCAGGCAATAAGAATTTTCCTTTGCTGGATAATTTGCTCAATCATAAAAACTATTTAAGAATGAAGTATCTACTCTTCTCCTTGATTATATTCAGGAAGTTTTCTGTTTCCATGGAAGAAAAATAAAATGGAATCATGAAAGTAGAATTTGAAATCCAATACAGTATTGAGGACAGCATGATACTGGAGGATATGAGCTGTTTTAATCTTCCTGTTTGCATATGACTGAAAAGTATTGCAGACATAATGAAAAATTGTCAAAAGTATTATTACATTATTACACACTGATAAAAAATTGATAAATATTTACAAATAAATAAATATAGACATAATAGGAATGTTCAAAATTTACAAAATGTCCATATTACCTAGATTGACATACAGATATGCAAGTCTGAAAAAGTATCATTTTTTTCTACCAAAGTAAGAAAATAAGCAGGTTTGTTGTATGGAGTCATAAAATAATGCAAATAAAAAAACTTAACACTGGTATAAAAACAGACCCATAAATCACTGGAAGAAAACAGAAACCCCAGGAAAATAAGTCCAAATATAACACAGGCAACCCTATCTGGGTTCTTATTTCATGGGCTAAATCTGTCATATATTGAAAATCATCATAAGAATGATTGGATATGTATGAATATAAAATTTTGTCTTATTATTCTCTATACTGTCCAGTGTAACAAGTATTTACTAGACAGATATTCTGATCTACTTATATTCAGAAACTGAGAAAGTCAAATACATGAAAGCAAATTGTAGAATATTAGTTATTGGGAGTCGGAGTAAGAAAACAAGTAAATGCTGACCAAACTGTACAAACATGTAATGACTAGAATACAAATGTGGGAGACCTAACGCATAGCATGGTGATTATGTTTAATAATCATGTATGATAAACTTAAAATTTGCTGAGTAAACCTTATTATCATCACATTTAAACAAAAACTTATGTTAAATCATGGTCATGCTCATTAGCTTGATTATTGTAAAAATTGCACAAAATCTATGTATCTATCTATTATCTAAAAATAGCTCATTGTACACTTTGAATGTGCATAATTTTTATCAGTTATACTTCAATATATCTAAAAAAGATAACTCTTATAATTTTAAAGTAAATTTCAGTTGCTTTAGTGATGAAGATCATAATGAAACTCGGCAGTTTTCCTTTCAGCAACTCCATGTGTATACAAATTATAGACAATCAGAATACCATGAATACTGGTAATTGTGGACTTTGTGGTATTTATTTGATTGTGCAGCTATAAAGAAAATTAAATATTTCATAAAGAAATATTATTCTCAGATAGTTTACATTTAACACAAAATTTAAAAATGATTTTACTATTGAATTTCTTGTACAAAAATGTATCAGAATTCACATTTTTATGACTTCTATACCAAGTACTTAAAGAATTATTTTAATATAAAATGTTATTCACATGAAGCTAAAATATTTTTGTAGATTTTAGAAAATGGAAATGTATAGATATAAATAAGGTCATCATAAGCATGTAATTTATTTTATTAGAGATAAGCACAAAATTAACATCAACGAATAATGGGACCTAAGCTTGATATGCAGAATCTTTTTCTAAACATAGAACTGCAAATAAATTTAACTAAAAATTCAAAATAGCAACTCTTCTAAATGTATTTGCAGAAAATGCATTATGCGTACTACATGTTAAACGGTGGGTTGTACATTTAAGAATTACTCTAAGGAACATTGTAGGTTAAATGACGATTCATCAAAGAAAGGTGCAAAATAGGTGATAATGAAGGACATGGTAATGGTTACTAGTAAACATTTTCACATACAGGAATCATTGATATAGATTTTTAAATAAATTTCTTCTAGAAAAAAGAGAAACAAAGAATAAGAAAGAAAATACATAAAGAAGGAAAGACAAACAGACAGACAGACAGAAAGAAAGAAAAACATGCACAGGACCAAACAACTTGAACTTCTTTGAACTTAAATGTCCTTACAAATGTAATTAGTTATGTTAAAGTGATTTACCAGAATAAAATAGCCCAAATAAGTATAAATGTTACTCCTTTTAAAGCATATGCATAAGCCCGGGGTTTAGCTCAGAGGTATGAGAGCCTGCTTGGCCGGCATGAGGTGTG
>PVJX010015580.1:0-42246 GCA_004027295.1 Dolichotis patagonum
GGGGGGGGGGAATGTGGTATGTTTGGTTCTAAGCCCGCGCCCCAGTAGGCAGCAGGCTGCTTACTGGTTGGCTGGGCGCCCTAAGTTCCAGCATGGCGCAGATCTCAGGAGACGCTCTTGCTTCTGGTTTCCCCGCCCTGGGGTGGCCGCGGCTTGCCAGACCACCGTCACTTTCCAGGGCAGTAGGCTGCTTACTGGTTGGCTCGGCCCCCTAAGTTCCAGCATGGCGCGGATCTCAGGAGATGCTCTTGCTTCTGGTTTCCCTGCCCTGGCATAATTCTAAGCAGAGAGTAAATTATCTGACTATGTTCTTATAAAAATTATAAGCAGAGGGCCAGCAATATAGATCAGTGGCATACTGATTGCCTGAAAAACATAAGGTCTTGAGTTCAACTCCTGGTACAAAAAAATTGTAAACAGAATATCTGCCTAATTTTAGGCAGGTTGGCTGTATTCATAAAAGACATTAGCATTGTCATTCAAATGTGCTATATTGAAGTAACATTTTTTTGAACTTCAGCTGTTAACTTCTATATTCCCTAATTGACTTTGAAATCAAAAGGTAAAACTTACTGCTAGATTCTGCAGCCATATCAAAACTGTTTTCCATCCTATTGGTAAGGTTCTATGGGGCTGGAAACAGTTACACATCAACAATTTGGGCTTAAAATTTTGGCTGCACTTTTAGAAATATTGAGAACTTAATCTGAGCATGTGCCTTTGGGATATAGATTATCAATCCAAATCTCTGAGCAGTGAATTTGGTTCACTATAAAAAAAATTGACTGTATTTTCCGATATTTTAAAATATTATTAAATTCACATTTACTGAGTACCTACTACAGTGAGCCTATCATTACTGTATAATTCCAAATACTGTAAGTGAAAGACTGAGATCGTTGCCCCCGAGGCATTTGCAATTAGCCAAGGAAACACAATAAAGAGCTACGTTTATCAACACAGGCAATGTTTAGTGAAGCATAAAGATTATCTAAGACGCCTTCTACTTTCCTATCTTTACACCAATAAAATCTCCCACAGTTATTTACTTCAGAATATACCTCACATGTAAGGTCAATGAGAGCCTTAGGAAATACTGTAACAGTAAGCACTTCCAAATGCTTATAAAGCAAGAAAAATGTTTTTGAAAAAATAGTCAACCCTTTTTTTGTCTCATCAAATAATATGAACATAACTCATCACTGCCAGGATTATGCTGGCAATAAACAGATTCTGTGGTTATCAGTTTCAGGAATTTTGCTTCAGTATTTAATCAAACAAAACTGCCACTAAATTGCTTAGTCTCCTCATGCAGCCTGAATATTATGCTGTGCTTATAATTTAATCTAGAGATCTGCATTTAGTGATAGAGAGAGTGGAAAAACTCTGAAAAATGAGAAAATTACCTTTTACTGCTTCTCACCAATTGATTTGTGGATCAAAATAGCTGTGCAAAGTACCATGAATTGCAGGTTTACAAGAATCTCACTATTTATCTGCCATAATACTTCATTATATGAAAGTGATATTTTCCTGTGCTGAATTTCAAAATTGATGCACCTAGCTACATTACTTGAAGGTTACTCTCATAACTAAATAATTTAGTGATCATTTTGTGAATATTAAGTCATTTTACTGATCCTCAATACTGAAATAACAGAAATGAAAATTTCTCCTTTATTTTGTTTCTTTGCTCTCTGGTTGATATAGCCTTTACTTATTACAAAAAAAATGGAATAGGCTTATGTTACAAAGGATAATGTAAGATATAATTACAAATGCAAAAAAGTTTATAAATGATATAAACAAAAATGCATGGATGTAAGTACAAATGAATATAGATGCTAGTGACAATAGGCCCACTTCATATCTCATAACATATTTTCTTTTAAATAAAGTAATTTGCTTATATAGCTAAAGGAGGTAGTCATTTGTTTAAAAATAGAGATAATTAATCCAAATGCAAATATTCATCAACCTGTGCAATACATCTTTCTTAAAATTTGAGTCAAAACTCAATTTTTCCAAAATAATTCATTTTCCCATTGTTTTATACTAAAGCATAAGAGGCGATTTGTTTCCCTTTTTAGACTGGTTAGCAGTTTATAGCCCGTTAACCTTCTCTCACCCTCTCCATTTTCTGTCAACTACAGATTTGTAGTTGTATTTAAATGTTCTAGAGGAATTCCAATTTTTAAAAACTTCCACGGACAATTATTTTCAACAAAGTAAAAAAGATGATAGTAGTGTGATTATGTGTACAACTAAGCAGTTTGATACATTTGAGCCTTATTGTTGTTTTTTGAGATAGGGTCTATGTTTCCCAGGCTCAACTCAAATTCATGGTTTTAACTGATTCTCCTACCTCAGCTTCCCAAGTAGCTGAGACTGCAGGGTCATGTCACTGTGCCCTATTCCTATGTTTGAATCTTCACTGACTTTCACAAAGAGATATCCTACTGAAAAGATAGACACATGTGATTTAGGTATAAGAACCTTGGCAGTAAACCTGGGAAACCCACTTTGGGACATACTGATATCAAATCCATAGAGGTAATATCTTCATAAAGGCCTGATTTCTAGAGATCTCTGCACAAGGGCATTTAACTGGTCACTGGAGTTTTATAACCCTAGAGTCACCACCGCAGATGTCTACATTAACACGAGGTTTGAAAAGAGAGGCAGATGGCTAGGAGACTCTTACTGAGATTCTCTAATGATTTCCAAAGGTGGAACACCAAGTAGCTTTTATTTATAAATTATGCTCACCATATGGTAAAGTATGATTTAATATTTTATATAAAATCATTTCAGTTATATTGAATAAAGCTAAGGCCAATTAAAACTAAAGTTGAATTTCCACAATAAATAATGGACTAAGTTTAGAGCAGTAACTGTAAACCAAGCTATAAAAAGATAAAGAGGGAAATAAGAAGAAACATAGAAATAGATTTTTATAATATTGAAACCTTTAATTTCTCACATACAAATGTCAACTCTGAAAAAAACTCATTATTTTGAAAATGTTCTTAAAGGAGATAAATCTAATACATTTTAAAGCATATTAAAGACAATGTCTAGTGGATAATAATGGAGACAGAAACTTCATGGTCTAAGAATTGAAGTCCCCCCAAAACTAAAAATTATAACAATATAACTCAGTTGACATTTTACATGAAGTTATGACTTGTGAAACCAGAGTCACCAGATGCTGGTCAGCAAATCAAATACATTGTCTATGTAAGGACATTCTTACTCACAAATAAGTGAACAAACCACTCAAATCACAGGTTCCTGATAACCTACAGCCATTACCAAGACTACTAAAAGGAGGTGTTTATATCACTATTATAGGCAACAATAGATAAACAATAGATAATGTTAATAGTGACTGGTCTTACTGATCCAGGGAGGAGAAATATATAGGTACCTAAAACAGGCTATTTACTATCTTCTCCTTCTTGAGAGCATCCAAAAAAATACTATATTTATCCACTTCTTAAGACACCTCTAGCAAAGGGATAAAACAGGACAGTAAAATGGCACTTCCTCTAGCCATGTTTCATCATTAGTCATGATAAGAAACAGACATATTGTATTGCATTATCTAATTAAATAAATAATATTATAAAACACAGGGTCAGCCTCAAGCTGAGAAAATTCATCAATGAATCAAAAAAATTGGGGATATAACATCATAATTAAATTATTTTTATTTTTTTAAAAAGAATAAAAACAATGATACAGAATTTCAAAACAAGATAATAGGAGATTAACAATGGTTAATATGTTGCATATTGTAATCTTCAAAGTAGTTTCTCAGATTACAAGATGTAGACATGAAAAATTGATCAAACAATGTAAGCACAAACCATTCTTTTCATGAACTAATAGAGATTAGCAGTATAATTATCTATTTTGCATATATATATATTTTTTTTTTCTCTTTTCCTTTTCCCCATTCCAGTTGTTCTTTCCTTTTGAGCAGTTTCTTCCTCTTTCGCTTTCACAATGTCTATTGTACACTTTATTTTGGACTATTGATTGTAGGAGATAGGAAAGGATGTGTGTAAACTGTTAGAAGCAATGGTGTAGTTGAAATTTTGGTCCATGGAAAAAATTCATGCAATTCTATCCCTTCATGACTTTTATCCCCCAAAACAGGAACAACCCCTCTCTGGACCCACTTTCTCCTCATTGGATAGCTATTCAAATTGAAGACCTGTCAGCATCTCTCAGTAACATGAGAGATAGTTGGTTCTCATATTTTAGAATCACTTGAGGCCACAACTCATACCAAATTAAATCAGAATCTAAGGGGATGGGTGTTTAGTCTGGGCACCAGAATTTCATGAATCTGTCTGATATTCATAATATGAAACCAAGTTTGAGAATCACTAGTCATAATTTCTAGGAGATTGCCAACCAACTTTTTTTACTCTTAGCAACCTGATAATCTCCACTTGTCACTACTGAACTCAACATACCAAAAGGTTTGTTTTCTGAGGATAGGTGCTTCATAGAGAAATGACACTGCACAAATACTGCAAGGTTGGCTAATGTAATAATTTCTTCTTCCTGGTTCTCTTCATTGGTAATACTACTGCTTCCTCTTACAACTCATCTTAAATATAAAGACTAAAAGCTCCTAACTCCAGCACATATCTGTTTCAGTAGAATGGAATGGCACTTTTGATGTTAGATAAAGATTTCGAATTGTGGATCTTAGATTCATCTGTCAGTTTATACCATGCCAGCTCAACTAGCTACATTCTATTCTATCCATTCCTTTTCCTCCCTTTAAATACTCATTTTTGCTTTCTGAGATTAATGCTACAGCAGCTCTGTTGCAGGACTGACCAGGAATGTCAGTTTATTTGTGTTGTCCCAAAAGAATTAAATTTCTGCAATTCTGTCTCATGAAATATTTCAAGCATACAGAAAAGTTGAAATGATTCTATGATGACCAACACCTAAAATCTGCCATTATCATGCAATTTCACTTGCTTTATCACACAAGTGCAGAGAGCTATCCTTTCTCTACTCATCTGTTACCTACCATATTTTTGAAAGCATTTCAAAGGAAGTCAGCACATTTAGAATGCTGCCTTCTTTTACTATCAAAAGTATTATGGCTTTGGTAACAAACATTTTACAAATCCTTGGGAATAGGAACAATCCTACTCCCAAAACAAATTGGATGTGTGTGTGTGTGTGTGTGTGTGTGTGTGTGTGTGTGTATGAACAGTTATGCAGTTATGATGTTTCTTAGCATTGTGGAAGCATCAAACAAAAATTTTATGAGTGAGTTTAAATATTAATCTTGGGCACCTCACTCAGGACCCCTTCGGTCTCTCAGACAGAATCTTTCTTTCTCTCAATAAATATATTCTGCTCTAAAAATAAATAAATAAATATTCATATTAAGGGGCTGGGGATATAGCTTAGTGGCACAGCACCTGCATGGTAAATGCAAGTTTGTGAGTTCAATTCCTGGTACCAAAATAAATAAATAAAATCAATATTCATCTTAAATTCAATGGTTAAAGTTATGAAACAAAAATTACAATGACTAATAGTTGACCAATCCTTTCTTGTCAAAGCAAAATAGAAGATTAGAACAAATAGAATGCAGCACACACAGAAATAATCTATCTATGAGAAACTCAGGCTTGTGCTCAGTATTAAAGAATGAGAATAATCTTGGATTTGCAGACAGGCAGGGAGAAAGTATCTAGGATGAGAAGAGAGAAAAACATAAGTAATGATACCCTGTAGAAGAATAAGAACTAGACTGCCAAAAAGAACAAGAAAAAAGAATAAGCAAGAGATTCATGAATACACAGACTCTGGCTACTGCCAAAGAATAACAATCTTCTCACCCTTACTTGAGAGTCAATAGATATTTCACTGGCTGAAAGGCCGAATCCTGACAGGTCTTGAATGTATATCCTGCCAGGTGTTACCGGAGAGCAATGTGTATAGTAACTGTCATCTATTCACTCTTTCTAACATGACTTTTTGTTCTCAAATGGCCTGATTTTCTATGCTGGAAGAAATGCTAAGACAGATTCAAACCTGAAGCCAGAATAGCATGTATCTTAGAAAGCTCTAATGATTTTTGATTATTTAAAGCACAGTCTACCTTCCTCCTTTTTGCTGCTTTATTGGAAGCTAATCAATTGGGTTGTGAATTGCAGCAAACATAACCTATATGCATGAACAACTTCTTATTTCAGCAGTATCAAAATCAATAGCCATTGAATCTGCTACAAAACAGAGCCTCTGTATTCCAATTTACAATAAACTGTGCTTGCATATACATATTGCTTGCAGCTGACAGCATTCTATTATTATTCTCTTATTAGAATGCTCTTTTTCTACAACTCAAAGGTCTTTTTTACCTGTGGTTTCATAATGCCACTCAAAACACATTATGGCACGTACATTGATTTTATATGGACTTGAACTGGTTTGAACTGAGATTGGCTCTTACCCAAATGGAAAGTTAATGAAACAGTTTTAAATGAAGTGAACTCTATTCTTATATAAAGGTTTCCTTGATGCTCTTTTGAGGATCTCTATGATTTCTGTTATACCTAAAACATCGCTTAGATCTTGGCTGCCTACTTGTAATGACTCAAAACTTCAGATTATTTCTGAGTTCAGCCAAGACCTTAATTTGGCTTCTGACCTCCTAATCTCTATCACTTATAACCATCCATTGTTTAGGCACACTTCAAAGTTCATTTTCTATGTCTATGGTAATACATTTTCAGGTCAAGTTTGCTAACATCACAATCACCACAACCACCAGAATGAGTATGGCATTCTTCAAGAAGCTTCAGGCTCTTGGCAAAACTTTGATCGAAATTTGAGTTTACTTACTTGTTCTTTAGCAGGATTAAGCTGTCTTGAAGAACAAAGAATTTTTTTAATGCTTCACAAAGTTGAATTTGCTTTCAGTGTTGTGATTTTTTAGAGGGTAAAAGTGAGAGAGACAGACAAACAGACAGACAGGCAGACAGACAGACACCAGGAAATTCAGATCAGGACCCAGAACTGCATAATGGATGTGTTTTTGATACAGTATCTTATTCTCATATCTTTAAAACACATTTGACTTTTAACTGATGAGTGAAAATCAAGAAAACAATTTCGTGGAATTTTCTTGGTAGTTCTGTTTAAAACAGTGAAACAAAATTTTGAATGGCCACTTTAATCAGTCAGAAATCTTTACTGAGGGAGATTAAAAATGGCAGATTTAAACACAGCACCAACATACAGCCTTTCCAGGATCTGGAATAAAGGCAGCTGAAAAATATCAACCTGTGAAGATAAAAAGAAGTAGATATCCAGGAATCAAGAAACATCTGACAGAAAAAGTAGAAACCACAGAGAAACTGAAGACAACACAGAAGAAACAATAAAGCAGTATGCAATGCTAACCCCAGCTCCCAGGGAGAAATGACAGACCAGCAGTGGCAGTACCAAGAAAATTCTGTGGTTACTGCAAATATAGAATGTGGTTTTACTGTGACCTGTGACTCTTTTTGCATGGTAATCTAGATTTGGAGAAAAAGTTCACTGTCATAATTGGACAGGGTATAATGAAAAACCATTTTGGGAAGGAGTTTATTCTTTTTTTGTATTTCTATCCTTTCTGTATTAAAGGAAAACACGCAACGTAGAAAGGCAAAACAAAACAAGTTCCTATAAGAACATGAAACCAAAATGTCATATAAAACCACAGTACAAGGTGATCTACAATGGTTACTGTGTTGTCTCTTGTTATCTTCAATAGAATTGAAGATATTTGGATATAGCCATATAATTGAATATAGCAGTACACAACAATATTAGTAAAAACATTATAGACAATGTAAAATGTCAAAGGCAGGTAATAATCAAACCAGAGTGGGTATCCTAGTGAATCTTGTCATCTTCAGTATAGTTGCCTATACTCTCAGACTTGATACTATCAATCATAACAGCTTTGAATAAGATCTGTCAATACAAAACAGCAATCTAACAAACCAGATTCAAGTAAGATCAGTCATAATAAGACAGTGTAAGTTATAAAGGGCTTCAGATTGAGTTGATAGGAAATTAAGGATGGATGATTAACCTACTATGTCTTGCTGTTTTTGGGATAGCTGTCTGTGCCTTCACATCTAGTACAAGTAGACAAACTGGAACAGAATATAATCCATCTAAACAGAGCAATGTGAATAATGTGGGTTTTAAATCATGATACACTATTAACAATATCCTCTTCCTTATTTTTTAGACTGTTCCTCCTCTTTCACTCCCACAGGATGCACTGTGCATTTTGGGTTCCACCAACTCCCTCAGGTTTTAGATTGTGGGGGCAACCTGCCATTTACCTAGGTGGTTCCAAACCTTTTTGCTCCTATACTTGATCTCGAGTTGTATTCCTTTATCTACAAAAGCCTCAAGGTTTTCCTTTGTTAGAGCTGAGCTGGGGGAATTTGTGACCACCAATCCAACCTTACAGAGAATACTGAAGGACATTCTAAAGAGACAGGAAAAAAAAACCAGGATTTCAGGAACAGTGGCAGAAAGGCCTCAATGAATGGAGCAGGCAATAAAATGAAGGAGAAAACTAGACAAACAATGGAAAAAATAGCATAGCAGAAATGAGGCAGAGAAGGTTCGCTATAATCTCTAACATAGATGGCCTTGATACACTAAAAAAAAAATACAGGAAGAGTAGATCAGGAGGTGGGGTCCACCGAGATGCTCTCTATAGGAAATACAATTAACCTGAAAAAGGGTTTATGGGCAGAAAATCAAATATGAGAAAACAATGCTCTATGTGACAGGGAACCAGAGAGAAATAGGGGCAACTCGACCAGCACCTGCAGATAGGAGGAAAGACAGGATACTTATATGCAGTAGAGTTTATTCTTTAAAACTGAGCTACTTTAAGAATCAAATATCACAGAACTACACTTTGGGTCTCCAGGGGTCCCTCTAACAGTGACTGGGTGAGAGCCAGTCACAAGAGACAGTCATGGAGAAGAGGAGGGCTAGTTGTGGACTCCCTGGAAAATTTAAATGGAGTTGGCCTAGGTTATGAAGAACACAGAAGTTCCATCCTCTTCAGAGAAAGGCCAGGCTAGTCATGTGTGGTTTGCTGATGTAGCAGGTTCTGAAAGTACTGTCATTAAGTGCAGTGGACTGCTTGGCTCTGCTCTCTGCCTACTTCCAGCACAGAGCTCAGTGGTCTGTTTGCTTTCCCATCTGCCAACATGATCAGGGATATACCTCACCTTGAATGGTTGCCAAATCCTCGTATGTACTGTACAGACCGAGAGGCACCTGGGGCAAAGGGGATACATCGCAGGCTCATAGGCCATGAAGTTCATTGGAGACAGCAGCAACTCAGGTTGCACAGAAGGTCACAAATATTAAGAGCTGCTGAAGTAAATGCAACCTTAAAACAGACATCATGCCACTGACTGAACATGCCCAGAAGAAAAGGTAGGGCAGGACTCAGCATTTTCACAGAGAAATGTATGTATGGAAACAAAATGGGTCCGAGTTCTGACTCACTATTCCCTATCCATATTTGCTGGATTCTAATACCACAGGCCCTGAAAAGAAACCACTCACCCAAACATACAGAGGGATTTCTTTTTACTAATTTCTTTTCATTTGTTGGTTGGGTTTTGCTTTGTTTCTTGTTTCCTATATTATGCGCGTTGTTTTTATTTTTCTTATTTGTACCTTTCTGTTACTTTCACCAAATTCTATTGACATTATTTTATTCTTTAGATTTTTATCTCTTTTCTTCCTCCCCAACAAAATCCATAAATTTATTTAAGCATACCCAAAAGTTTGAATTTCTTCTCATTACACAGCAACTTCTCTGTACACAACTTGTGTTGTCAGGTTTTGCAAAGAAAATGATTATATACAGGACCCATACTTTACAGTATTATTTACAATGGTCATCCAAGGAGTCAAATACAAAGAAAGTGCAGGAAATCTGTCCACACACTAAAGACCTAGAAATTCCAGCTGAAGGCCTGGATCCCACATCAATGTCCCACATGAGTCCAGCTGAAGACCTAGAGCCCATGACAATGCCCCCACACATCCAACTCGAGGCCTAGAGCCCACAACAATGACTCATGAAAGTCTGTTTAACGGGTCTGTTCTGGGAAGACCCAAAGGTCAGCGGTAGAAACTAGAAAGCTTATATTGGCGGGGTGAAAGATATGTGCCAGTAGGTCAAGGATTCTGCACTAGAGCCAAGAAGCAATGCTCAAAATAAAGACTACGGCTCCCTTGAAAAGTACCCTAGCTATCCTCAGCAATAATGAACTAATGAGCTCCTCCAATGATGAGAACAGCAAAATTCATATCAGGAAGCCAGCAGACAAACTTCTGGAAATTGAGCAGCACACTTCTCCTCTCAGCCAGAAAGCTATGCTCAAAGTAAAGAACAGAGCTCCCCCAAAGTGAACTACAGGCATTCTCAGCAACAAGGTCCCCAGTGCCTTTAATGATGAGAACAGCCAAGCATGTAACAGGAAAGAAGCTCAGCAAACCTCTCCAGTAAACTCCATGGCAACAGCAGAACCAACAGTACCAAACCAGAACACTACTCTTTCTCGCTAGATCTGCTTGTTATGCCAGCAACAATCCTCAGGTGGGCCATCTACACTCGGCACCATGCTGATTCAGTTCAGCTGGTGTTTAAATTGACCACCAGATTTCAATCTACCACAACTTGTTTGTTGATATATAACTGCCCTGGCTCATATAATATGCAATGCATATGGCTCTTAAGACTACAATTGGAGCAAGTGTGCACGAACTGAAAAATTTCAATTTCAGCTGTCAAAACTTGCTCTTAAAATTATAGGACACTAAGATCATTTTTACTTCTCAGTTAAGATGTTGCAGTGTCATCTTATTATCAGTCTACCTCAGCACAAGAATTACTATGTGCCAGTTTGAAGGACTAGAGATAAAACAATAGAAGTACTGTCTTTCCAAATGGCTGAGCAAAGTAATTCCAAGTAGGTCTGTGTTTACACTCCGAACACCTCTGCACAGTCTCAGCACTTAGCAGTATCTACGAGGCTCAAAGGTCCCTGTCAGGATAACCGATGGTGCAACATTTTAAGCAGGAGCCAATTACTTAGTATCAGAACCCAAAATCTGAAGAATGGTTAAAATCAAATCTTTATTTTTATAACTGCATAAATGTGATCAAATATGTGTGCTTCTAGTTTTTCCAAAAGAAACATGCTATAAATAAGCACACTACATCTGTTCACTGATGTGTGTATGTATGGACTCTCTAGATGTCTCACTGGGTTTCACTACAGACCTCTAGCAGTAACAGATTTTTAGTATAAAACGTAGCGTGATGTTAAGCCATATTACCTTTTGCAAATACATTCTGCACTTCCGGCTGATATTGGAGAAAATTTTGCAGAATTACACTGTTAATCTAGGTCACATCTATCCTTTCAAATGGCATCAATATCAGTGTCATCTTTTTTGTGGCTACGCCTCACAGTTTCAACATTCAGTACATTGGCAGTCTTGAAACACACCACCTCAGTGTTATCTTTATCTTCTTCTTTACAACCAGAAGATTCTTCCTTTGCCTCTTTCAACCATTTTACAAATGGATCCACTTTGACAAGAATCTCTTTGGCAAGTTATTTTGAAATGTACTTCTTAGAACCCTTTTCCAACCAGCTGATGATGACATCCTATTCTAGGTTTGCATCATACATCTCCTTCAAGATATATGGGATCATCTCAACTGCCTATTTTTAGATTGAGTCTTTGAATTTGAGGAGCCTGATTTTTCCAATTTTTTATATGTTCTAGATAGAAGTCCTTTGTCTGAGAGTCAGTTGGCTAATTTTTTTCCCATTCTGTGGATTGTCTTTTCACTGTTGATTTTTTTGATGTGCATAGTTTTTTTTAATGAGAGCCTAGTTGTTGACTATTTGAAGTAATTCCTATGTAGTTTGTGTCTTATTTATGAACTCTCTATCTACCCCTATGTCTTCAAGATTTGTATCTACTTTTCCAGTAGATTTAGTATTTCTGTTTTAATATTTAGATCATTGATCCATTTTGAACTTAGTTAAGTAAGATCCAATATGTCCAACAGATATTGTGAAAGTGAAAGGGGAAGGAACGTTCAAAAGGAAAGAACACTATAATTTGGGAAAAGAAAAAAGAAAAAAGGAAAATAATATATACATATATTATACATATTTATACTACTAATCTCTATTAATTCATTGAGAAGAATGGTTTATACTTACACTGTTTAATTAGTTTTTCATGTCTATATCTTGTAATCTCAGCAACAGTTTTGAAGATAAAAATAAACAATAAAATAACCATTATTAATCTCCTATTATCTTGTTTTGAAAGTCTATACCATCATTTTTATTCTTTTTATTTTTAAAATAAAAAAAGTTATATGGGCTCTTGGAGAGGAGCTGAGTTTGATGCATTGCCACCACATACTCTAAACTATGAACAAGTTACCTTTGAGCTTTGTTATTATGACAGAATCTGAGGAAATACTATCTGTATTTCTTAATTTATTCTCCAATCTTCTCATTAAAAAAGACCTTCAGTCAGAACAAGAAAGCCCGTAGGTTTTACATCTAGTCTTTCTGCTTCAGCAACAATTCCTCTGTCAGATGAATCAGAAATGTTCTTTTGTGTCTTTACTTTGTGGTTAAGGAAAGGTATGTGGTAATCAGAACTTGCTAATGGGAGGACAGTAAGATAGGTAACATATAGAAGAGCCAGAGGCTTAGGATGGGCGGGGTTAAGGAATTATAACAGTGAGGATACAAGTGACTGTGAAAGAACTAAGTACGGTGGATATAAGAAAGTGGGAGGAGGAGTTTATGTGTTTGCAAAAAGAATAAAGAAATACATTAATAATATCATCTGGGGGTTTAGGAGAGGAAACTAGATAAAGAGCTGAAGCAAGCGAAAAAAACCTAGATACCTATTAAATCAGAGCCAATGGACAAATCTACAAGAGTAAAATCCTAATAAACACATGAAATCATAAAAGAATATAACCCCACATTTCTAAATAAATCAAGAAACATGCAAAAACTTGAGCCAATAAGATGTCCAATAGGAACATGGAGTAGATATTCTAACGAATCATTGCAAGTATGACTCCCAGGTAGCCTCTTTGTCAGACAGTCTGAGCGCTCACACCCTAATAATTCTGCTGATACATCAACTGCAATACTGCAGTTAACATACTCAGTACCTCCTTCTGCCAGGTTGCAGTAATTCTTACATAGTTTGATCTAGTCCCAAATCTTGGGTTAGGGACTCTTGCTGTTCCTCTCACTGATGTGATGGTGAGTTTGGCAGACAAGTTCACTGGAACTCAATTGTGCGCTGAAATAGAATTATTCCTATGGAATCAATTCAACTACAGCTGTAACAGGTTAATCCATTACAGTGAAACTCTGAGAACTAATTGAGAAATAATATACCTAGAGATCCTCTTTGGGGTCTCCCCTTAGCCTATGGAAGATATCCACAGCTATAATGTAAGCATTATAACAACTCAAGTCTTGACTCACAGTTAATGTGTACTAAATGAGATGACTGTGTCTCCCCTACTGGTAATAAAGAGTATTCAAGAGTACTTTTAAAGAATCTGTTATCCAAACCCAGGAGGGTTGGGGAATCAGGTCATGGCAGAGGTGGGAAAAGAAGAGAAATAGAAAAAAAAATTAAAAATTAAGTCTTCTGCTCTGTGGCATGGGAAGCCGGAAACAAGAGGGGGCAAAGGGTTCTGTTGATGTTAAGGATATATTGTCATATATTTAGAGGGATAATAGGAAAACTTTGTGCCAAACTGGTAGTAAGAAGTGGGGATTGGAAAACAGTCTATGAATATTGGACAAAAAGTTTAAGGGAGACAATTGAAAATATGGAGAAAAGTAAAACTGAGAATGAATAAAACATAGGAGAACGTGGACAGGTAAATAGACATGGATAAAAGTAGGAGGGGATATAAAGGAACATAGAAAAATTCCCTACCTTTTATTAACTATAGTGGGGGAAAAAAAGTAGAGTAGACAAAGTACACATACACAGGCACACTCATAAAACAGAATAATGGCATAAAAGTGGGGGCTATATAAGGAGGAAAACAGCAGAAAAACAAAAAAATGTAAAAGTACAATAAAAAAGTAAAAATAATATGAACAAAGTATACTAAAAACTTTTTCTATTGTTTTGGACATGTGGCTCCTTTTCTCAGGTTTGTGTTAAAGAACAGAGCTCCAGCCAGAGCACAAGGTGGCAGTCTGGGCCATAACGGTCCTGGGTATCAAGGTGGTTTGCTTACAGTGGGAACAAGCTGCCAGGGTGAGCTCTCATTCCCGTGTAGCTTAGACTGAACCTGGCTTTTATCATAGGAGCTCAGTCTGTGATCACCACCAGTCCTTGGCTCTCGGTTGGGTTTCCTCCAGTCTGCTCTCCAATTGCTGGTCGTCTCCCTTGTCTGTCCTCTCTTCCCACTCTGGGAACTTGGCAGTGTAAAGTAGCCATGGTGCTGTTCTGGAACTTAGGCTGGAACACCCAGTCCTTTCCTATAAAGGCATCCCTACCAGCTTCTGTTCTACATGATTGTGCTCTCAGGTGCTTTTACTGCAGTCACTCACCATCTGTTGCCTCTGGAGGGCTTCTTGGGAACCAGTATCCAGTTTTTCCTGCTGTCTCCAACTGCATAAGATTCCCCAGGTCCCAGTACAGGTCTCTGTTTCTCCGTGAACAGAAAAGTTTTTATTTTCACTTTGCCTGTCAGCTGCTGGCTATCCAGAAGCTGTTTGCAGCACTGGGTGGTCTCCTGTCTATTTCTTCTGTATCACTTAATCCTATGTTGTTCTCCTCTATCAGTTCCCTCACAGTTCTCATGCACCCTCCACTCACTTTGATTCAAAGCTATTGTTTCCCACACACTAGATACTTTGTTCTGGAGAACTTGAGTGGTTGGCATTCACTGCTCCACCATTTTTCTCTTCCTGTCTTCTTTTTATTAAAATCAAACAAGATATTCATGTGCTCTTCTATAGTTCTCTCCAAATCACCACTAAGTGTCAGGACTTTGCATGATCACTGATTTCATCCATTTTGCGCCTCTGGGCTTCCTCACTTGTATCCTCATCCCAATACTCCTGCTCCTCTTCTTCCACAGCACATGGAAGAGGACTGATCTCATTAGGGAGTGTTGGGGGCAGTGTCTCACTGCTAGTGCAGAGTCATTTTCCTTGTCTTTGCCCTATTTTTCTTTTTCTTTTCTTCCTTTCCTGTATCACTGTCATTATTCTCAGTTGCATTTTTGAGAATGAATGTGCAGAGTTTATGATGTGTGTCAAGTATGTCTCAATAGCCACATGCTTTACAAAAATGACCTATTGTTTGCTTCTTTAGGTTGGCAAGCAGATATAGTTCAGGATTCTCACATTCAGGATAGGAAACAAAACTTTTAATGAACCCATCCAACATGTCTTGCAGCTCATTTGCCTCGTGAAATCCATTGACAATATAGCAGTCATTCTTTACATCAAAGTGTGTCTGTGCTCTCAGCTCACAACCAAAGTATTTGGTGGAATATGCTGGAGGTCAATTAAGCATCCCTTCAATGTCTACCATGTTAATTGTAACTGTCCATTTCCATTGACCTCAGCCTTGGCAATCAGTTGGGTCATCTTACAGCAACAGAACCAAATGGAAAGACTGTGATTGACATTGACATTGGCTTATTAGTGATTTTATAAATAAGATCTTTGACTGAAACTTTTGGGCATCTTCTGTCTTGAGAAGAAGGAATGGCATAAATGACTTCCAGAGTTCTTGGTCGCTGGCATGAAAGAATTTTCAGCACTAAGGCTGCAAGTTTCTTGCTTACATGCTATGTTTCTTCAACACAGGTACTGTAGCTGTGCAACAGCTAATTTGGATAAAATCAAGAAATAAAACCAATATAGCCTGCTAGGGACAAAGAGAAAGAGGTGCTGGGAACTGGGTCCAGAGTGGTGGAATGGACACCGAGTGGAGGGGCAGCCAGGAAGTTGCCATGGAGCAATGAAAAGGCCTGTCCCAACATCTTCCACATCCACACTGGCGGTGCCAATTCTGGCAACCTGGTGGGGACATGGCACAGCTGTGGGCTTCTAGGGGACTCTTGGCCTCTGATGGCTCATGAGTGGAGGTGTAGGAGCACAGGACTAGGGTATGGACCACTGAAACCCACAGAATCATCTTTCACTCACTTTTCTGCCTTCATCATCTGTTTCTTTGTTTTTCAATTTTTACTTTTTCTCCTTCTCCCACCCCAACTTTATCATTATTACTATCAAATTGTTAATTTTAGCTATGTAGTTGATTGTATGCTATTATTGCTGAACTTCTTTCAAATGTTTTTTGAGACAAGGTCTCACTATGTCCAAGTTGGCCTCGAACTTGCTTGAAGTAATAAACACTGAAATTGGTAAACTGAGGTAATTATAAACACTTACCGACTATGTAAACAACAGTAACATTAACAATTCAACTGCCAGTTACATTATGGTTTGAGATGTTTGCCCTATACCAAAGTCATATATTGAAGTCCTAAGCCTCAGCAATTCTTAATGTGAATTTATTTTTATAGAATTAGGATTATTACACATATAATTAGTCAAGATAAGATTATCTAATCTTGGATAGGGGGTCCTCTGTTTTGGCTACTTTTATCACTGGTGAGACAAAATATTTGGCATACAAAGTTAAAGGAGGAAAGTTTTATTTGGCTCACATTTTGTAGAGGTTTCAATCCATCTGCTGGATCCAAGGCAGGGTGTCTTGGCAGAGGGCCATCACAGAGGTGAACAGTTCATGGCATCCGCAAGATAGCAAAACAAGCAAAATAGCTCAAGAGATAAGTCTTTTTCTGTCCCATATATTGTAGGTAGGGTACTTGCCCTGGGGCTGGTGCAGCACTGACACCCTTAATCCTCGTCAGAACTATTCCAAACTAATCAGTGGATTGATTTACTAATCACATACCCTTAATCCTTGCATCACACACTCAAGATTCAGCCACCTCTGAAAAAAACCCATCTAAGAGACTGAATGAGCCTTTGAGGAGAGTCTAGACACAAACCATAACACCATAACAGCCCCTAAACTAATACGAGAATGTCCTTATAAAAAGGAAACATTTGGGCTGGGGCTTTAGCTTAGCAACGTAAGTACCTGCCTGGCAAGCACAAGGTAGTGAATTCGATCCCCAGTACCAAAAAATAAAGATAAATGTGGTTATACACACAGAAACACATACATACATACACACACACACACACACACACACACACAGAATGCTATGCAATTGTTATAGTTTTATGTCACATAATTTGTCATGGGAATTACAATAAGCTTGGAGAAGGACTAGTCACAGATCCTACCCTAGAGCCCGCAGAGAAAGAAGACCCTGCAGATAACCTGACGTTAAGACTTCTATCCAGAAATATAATACAATAAATTTCTATTTTTAAACCATTCAATTATTCTTGTAATAGCACTATAAAACTAATATAAAGTATACAATGAATTAAAACCTATGAAACTGTAATAGATAAGAGTAATGAAGAGTTACATTTTTATCTAAAGCTTTTGTACTATAGCCTAGGAGGAAGTATATAGATGCTGATCAACTTCAGTCTTCAAATATGCATTTTAAAATTTGAGGAGTAATAAGCAGATAGTGTATATAAAATGTTTACATCTAATTCAGTAAAAGGAATTGTAAAAACTTGATCGACTTACAAATAAAGCAGGAAGACAGAAAAAGAATGCTAAAATTGACAAGATACAATAGGGAAAATAATGAAACTATATAACTGAGTTCAAAATGTAAAAGACCTAAATTTATGATAAAGGTACAAAAGCTTATGTCAAACTATAAAAATTAACCATAGTCTATTTAAGAAGGGCTACATAAAACATAACAAAGAAGAGGTGAATTTAATGATTGAAAAGTGATGAGGTAAGCACAAAGGGAAAGAAATCTGACATTACAATGGGAACATAAGAAAAACTATTTAATGAAAAAAAAGCATTAGTAGTAAGAAATACCACTACTTAATGGTAAAGGGCAAGACTCAGCTAAAGATATATTTTAGAAACAAATTAGCCTCTAATATAGCAACATGAGATTTGAAAGAAATACTAGGAAACATTGATACATTCACACTTACCTCTGAAGATTTTTATATATCTATTAAATAATAAAATAAGCAGTAAAAAGAAACATTAATACAGATATATAGTGGACAGTAGAAATTTCCAAGGGTTACTCAAATATGGTCAGAAAATGCCTAAAAATCCCTATTTTTATAATTTAACCCTAAACATGCTCTATCACAGTTATCTAATTTAATCTAATAAAATATTGTATCAATAAAGCCTTAGAAGGTGCAGAGCATTTTAGTGGCATTTTAGGGATCTTAAGTCTTTAAGAGGAACAACACAAAGTACACCTTTTATAGTTTGTATCTACGTGTCCCCCCCAAAGACTCATACAATCATAAGGAATGGGCTTTTCAGAGATGGCTGAATCTAGAATTTGTGAATTTTGTGACCCAGTGCTGGAATTATGGGTGCAAGTGGTACACCAGCCCTAGGATGGGTAGCCTGTGTACAATATAAGGAACAGAAAGAGTCTTGTCTCTCAATTGCTGTTGCTTGTTGCTTTTTCTGTCTTACACTGTCATGAACTGTTGCCCCTCTGCCATGTGCCACTCTTTCTTAGATCCAGCTAATTATATACAGAAACCTCTACATACTGTGAGATAAATCTTTCCCCTTTAACTTTGGATGTTGGGTATTGTGCCTCAGCAACAAGAGAAAAGTAATTAAGATAACTATTAAGATAACTACATGCTATACAGCAATATGTTATGATATGGGAATTCTGGTACATCTGCATGCAGGAGATGGGTTACAAGGGCAGCAGCTAATTAGCAGCAAGGACAAATGAATAATACTCTTAGATTGGCTACTTGTAATACTTTTGCAAGAAAATATGGAGGATGATTGTGATTTCCACGATATTGCGGGTATTTCCAATTATTAGTTAGGTTCTAAGGAAAAATTCACAAACAACTGAGGCCATGAACTCTGAACCCTGACTTTTCAGGGGTATACTTTAGAGCAAATTTGATCATTAATACATGAAATATTACCAAAAATTGACTGTATACAAGTTTACAAATATTTTAAAAATTCCCCAAGGTCTAGAAAAAAGCCAACTTTTTCTGAATACACTGCAATAAAGATAAAATCAATTTAAAAGTGTCAAAATGTCCTTGAAAGTTTTGAAATTAAAAAATAATTAATATGGGGCTGGGGACATAGCTCAGAGGCATAAAGACTTGCCTGGCAAGTGCAAATTTCTGAGTTCGATTCCTGATATTAAAAAATTAATACTAATAATAATTTATATGTCATTAAGAAAAATCATAGGGGAATTTTAAGAACACTTAGAATCGAACAATGATAACACTATACTAAAAAACAAATGGAGTGCCCTTAAAGGAATTTTTAGAGAAAACTTTTCAGTCCCAAATGTATGTTTAAAAGCATAAAAGAATGCCATTTTCTGACCCAAGAGGAACCTAGGACCCCAGCAGATGTTGTTCCCTGCTTCTGGGGCCTCCATAGTACACATCAACAGAGGTGACAAACAACTGACTGATCTGATAAAAAAAGAGACCCACAGCCAAGTGGAGAGTTTCACTTCAGGACACAAGTTTTAACCTACCACAAAAACTGGGTGAGAGACACCCTTGGGAAACAGGGTTGGAGTGGGTGACACCTAAACAAGGGACTCTTTGGATCACTTTGAGACACAGGACCAGACAAGGAAGAACAAAGGGCCTGTATTCTGTTGTAAGACAGCAGGTTTGGAGGGTGTAATCATCAGAGGGGGTGGTCCAGAAGAATGCATTTAGTCCAGTGGTATGTTGGAGTTCTGGCACTGCTGCCAACATATAGAAAAATTAGTGGTCTGATATATAGTGGCCTAACTTTCTTCACTAAAGCCATATTCCTCTCTGTTCTTATAAGGGTTATTTATGAGTGGTACCTAGAGTTTGTCAGTATCCAGTTCACATTTGATGTCATAGTTGTCAGTGAATTCAGGAAAGGTAAAATAGCAATGGGTAACAACTAGTCTTCTCTCCATGCCAAAATCTGCATAGTCTGGAGTGCTTAAAAAATAAAAAATGAATATGCATACAGAAGCATAGAAAAGCAAAGCAACAGAAGACCCCCATGGTGTCTCAGGTCTATTAAGTCAGATCAGGTGAGCATAAATACAAAGGACAGCAAATACCAGGCAAACTCTATGAAAAGATTATAGAAAACGTGAAGAAACTTGAGTTCAAGGAGGGAATGATTCAAAAGTTTATGGAAATATTACTCAAAATGCCCAATATGGATTTGGGAGAATTAAGTGAAAAATTGGATGAACAGATCAAAGTAGTTCAAAACATGAACGACAAATTCAATAAAGTTCTAGAGTCCTCAAATAGGTATCATATGTCATATGTAAATAACAGAATAAATCGTATACAATTCATAAACTTCAGAAATGATTCATGTGAAGACAGAGTGTCTGAAATTGAGGTCAGAGTAGTAAAATGTGAAGTACCAAAGGAGACACACACAAAAAAAGAGAACAAGAAAAGATCATCCAGGACCTAATAGATGACACTAAGAAGATCAACCTAAGCTAACTGGAATTAGAGAAAAGTTAAAAAATAATGCAGATGGAATTATTACTTTTTTATTTTAAAGAGTATAAAACCAAGCAAAATAAAACAGAATAAAGCCAATCAAAACAAACTAGTGCAACTGATACAGGACTTCAAAACAATACAAAACCAACAATAGTTACCATAATGCCTCTTGCTGTCCTCAAATAACTAAAGATACCTTCAGACACAGCAAAATCAAACAGAACATAAAAGAACCAATAAAAACTAAACAATGAATGCAATAAAGGACCTCAAAAGAAGACAATAGTAAGTCCAAAATGGCTACCATAACATATCTTGCTATCCCTGAAGTAGCTACTCATACCATCAGACACAATAAAATCAAACAAAAGCAACAGAACAAAACCCAAACCAACAAAACAATGAAAATGATACAGGACTCCAAAACAAGATAATAAGGAACCAATAATGGCTACCACCCTCAGAAAGAGATTCACCCTAGATGCCACACTGAGTACTGCTATCTTTTGAATAGATGATCAGACCACTGGCCCTAGAACTACAAGGTCAGTGAAACACCAAATCACCACAAGTATCAGATTGCATTTCACCTCAATTGTCATCATTGCAGCCTGTGTTTCTCTGGATCAGCTAGTTGCTTGGGGGTGGGGGTTGGCTCTTATTTGCCAGCCTGCACACCAGAAGGGGCTGGTGTCTGGCTTTCCCCCTGCTGGTAGTGGCCCTTGCATCATGCTGGCTCACAGGGAGGGCTTGCTTCCCAGTGAATCCTTGTTCTCTGCTCCCACACACACCCTGTGAATGGCACTGCATCATGGGGAAAGGTTTGGGTCTGGCTGTCCCCCTGTCAGCGATGGCCTGTGCATGGCCTGGAATTATTAATATGATTACAGAAATCATAGCATAAAATTTCCCAAATATGGGAAAAAAGTTAAATATACAAATAAATGAGACTTCTAGAGCACCAAACAAATCTGCTAAAAATAGCTTACCAAGACATGTCCTTATTAAAGATATCCAATGAAAAGTGGAATTTTAAATGTTGTCAGAAAAAATTGCTTATAAAGATAAACCCACTAGAATTATAACAGACTTCTCAACACAAACTCTGGATGCCAGAAGACCTGGGAGTCAAATATTTTAAGACCTAAGAGCAAGCAACTTCCAACTCACATTGACATACACAGCAAAGATTTCCTTCTAAACAGGTAGATAAATAAGGACATTTCATGGAGGGAAAAATCAAATCAAAAGAAATATGAATATTAAACCAATACTTCAGAAAATATTCCAATAATATCCTAGACATGAATGACAATACCAATAAAGTTAAAAACTCAGATAAAATGAAACCACTTAACAAGATCAATGAATAAACAGCAATAACAAATGACAGGAAAAGAAATTCAAAGGAGTCATTAACAAAAACTGAGTGAAATGACAGTCAATGATCAACACATGTGAGTATTCTCTCTCATGTTAATGGCCTCAACTCTCCAGTTAAAACCCACAGATCAGCAGATTTGATTAAAAATAAAATCACAGAATCCATCAGTCTCCTGCATACAAGAAAGTTATATAATCCAAAAAGACATTCATGCACTAAAAGCCAGAGGGTGGAAGACAATAGTTCATGCATCAGGTCTCCCAAAACAAGCAGAGAGAGCAATTTTAATCTCAGATATTCTAAACATCAAGCTAAAACTGATTAGAAGATTGAAAGAAAGTCGCTACATACTAGTTAAGAAAACAATCTAACAAGAAGAAATAATGCTTATAACTATTTATACACCAAACACTGGAGCACCTATCTTCATATAATAAACACTGCAAAACATAAAAGATCACATAAATACTGATAAATAGTGAGTAATTTTAAAACCCCACTTTTACAAACAGATACACTAAACAAAATATCAACAAAAGAAATCAGAGTTTAACTACACTCTTGAAAAGGTCGACTTAATAGATATTTACAGAATGCTTCACATCATTACAAGAGAGTACACATTCTTTTAAATACCATGTGGTATTTGCTCCAAATGGGTCACATGCTAGTCCAAAAATCCTGCTTAAATAAATATAAAAAATCAAAATCATCCCCCGCCATGTACTGTATGACCACTATGCAGTGAAAATGGAAATTAACAACAGAAGAAATCAAGGAAAATATAGAAACACCAAATTAATAATACACTGCTAAGCAACCAGTGAATCACGAAGAAATCAAGGAAAAATTTTTTTTTAAATTTCTAGAATTGAATGGCAATGCAGGTACAACTCATTGAAACCTTTGTGGCATTAGGAAAACAGTACTAAGAGATAAGTTCCCTGAAATCAATGCTCACATTAGGAAAAAAAGAGTTCAAATAAATAACCTTATAAGGAACCTTAACATACCTGAAAAACAACAATACAGGCCCAAACCAAAATAAGGGAAACAGAGCAGAAATCAATGCAATTGAGACTAAATAAAATACGAGTCAATAAGCTGAAGAGCCAGTTCTTCAAAAGCATAAAGAAAAATAGACAAACCCTTAGTCAATCTTACCAAAGGCAAAAGAGAAAAGAGAATTAGAAATAAAGAATGGCAAAATCACTATAGACACTGTCAAAATCCAGAAGACAATAACTACTGTGAAAAATTGTATTCCAATAAATTGGAAAATTTTATAGAACTGGACAGATTCCTAGACAAATACAAAGTACCAAAGTAAATAAATTACCAAAGTATTAAATAATCTACAAGTAAAGAAAGCCCAGGACCTGATGGATTCACTGCTGAATTCAACAAAGCTTGTAAGGATATTACATCAACTAGCCTCCTCAAGCTTTTCAAAGAAAGTGAAAGGGATGGAGTGCTTCCAAATTCATTTATGGAAGCAATCATTACTCTGATTGCAAAACCAGATCAAGACCCACTAAAAAACTCTTTAATGAAAACAGACACAAATATCCTCAATAAGATATACAAAAAAGATCATATATCTTGACCAAGTAGGTTTTATCCTAGAAATGCAAGGATGGTTCAACATATGCAAATCAATAAAAAGAATATATCACATAAACAGAAGGCCAGAAATCATATGATTTTATCAATACAGACATTATTACATAAATGACTCATCTGTTTAACAATTGTTTGGACTTAAAATCAAGGTGCACTGTTCAAGATTACCACCTGCCGCTTGGATTTATGACCTGCATTCAGACTTAAGATGCAGGAATGTGACTGGCAGTGTAGCCTTATGATGGCTTCTTCTACAGTAAAGTATAACTGTAATTTCTGCTGATTGTTCTGTACAGCACAGCATGACAGTTTTATGCTCTGTTATATATGAAAGTATTTAATATAAGAGTTATGAAGTAAAAGCAAAGATAGCAAGTTAGCACAGATATCAAGTTTGACCATTTCTTTTTTCTGAGTATTGTAATGTAAATATTGTATACAATTTCTCATTTAGTAATCTGATCTCAGGAAATGAACTCAATTGTTAAACAATGAATGTCTGTAGACGCAGAAAAGACTTTTGACAAAGTCTAACATCCCCTCATTTTAAGAACCCTAAAGAAAATAGTTACAGAAGGACGTTAAGTGAATTTGATAAAAGATAGTTATGACAAACCAACAGTCAATATCATACTAAATGGGAAAAAACTAAAAATATTTCCTGTAAAATGAGGAAGAAAATAAGAATGCTCACTATTACCACTTCTATTTAACACAGTACTCAAAACATTATCCAAAGTAGTCAGGCAAGAAAAAAAAAATAAAAGGGATATATATAGGAAAGGAAGAGCACAAATTACCATTATTTGCAGATGACATGACATTCCATATAGCACACTCAAACAATTCCATTAATAGCCTCTGAGAATTAATAACAAAATTGAGCAAAGTAGTAGGATACAAAATTAGAAAATAAAAATTAATAGACAGTGTACACCAATAATGAATTCAATGAGAAGGAAATTATAAAAATAGTGGGGCCAGGGATTTAGCTCAGTGACATATGTGCCTGCTTGGCAAACACAAGGTCGTGAGTTAGATCTGGCACACACACAAAAAAAAACAGTATCATTCATGGTAGCATAAAAAATGAAATACCTAGGAATTAACCTAAATAGAGATAGGAAAGATCTCTACAAAGAAAATTGCAGTACTCTGAAAAAAAGAGATTGAAGAGAACATCATACATGGAAAGATATCCCCTGCTCATGTACAGACAGAAATATTTTCAAAATGAGCATACTCTCAACACTTTTGTATAGATTCAATGCAGTCTCGATCAAAATACCAACAGCATACCTCACACATCTAGAGAAACTAATCCTAAAATTCATAGGGACCCAGGATAGCAAAACCAATCTTGGGAAACAAGAGCAAATCAGGAAACATCACATTTCTTAACATCAAGTTACACTACAAAGCAGCAGTGATATAAAAACAGCATGGTTTACTAGAACAAAAACAGATACATTGATCAATAAACAGAATTAAAAGTATGCAAACATCCCTGGGCACATTCAGCTATTTCATCTTTGACAAGGGGGCCAAAAGCATTCTGTGGAGGAAAGATAACCTATTCAACAAATGGTGCTGGGAAAACTGGATATCTGTTTGAAGAATATTAAAACTGGACCCATGTCTCTCACCACACACTAAACTAAAATCAAAATTTATCAAAACCTAAACATTAAAACAAAAAACATTGAACCTACTGGAAGAAAAAGTAGATAAAAATCTTGAAGTCATAGGTGCACCTACAGGAAAGGGTTTCCTAAACACTACTACAATTGCACAAGAAATAATAAGAATCAAGAAACTGAATTATATAAAGTCAAAAGGCTTCTGTACAGCAAAGAAATCAAATAACATAGTGAAGACACAACCTATAGAATAGGGAAAAAATTATGTTATTGTTCCTCAGACAGAGGACTAATATACAGAATATACAAAGAACTCAAAAAATTAGGCCATGTTAAATAAAAAATGCAAGCACGAAATAGGCAAAATAAATGAACAGACACTTCTCTGAGGAAGAAGTGGAAATAGCCAACAAATACATGAAAGAACGCTCAACATCTCTGGCCATTAGAAAACTGCGAATTAATACATTAGGATTCCATTTTACAGCAGGAAGAAAGGCAATCATTAAGAAGCCAATAAATAACAAATGTTGGCATGGCTGCAGTGAAAAGGGAAACCTTTATTTTTGGTGGGAATGTAAACTAGCTTAGCCATTACGAAAATCAGTATAGAAATTCCTCAAAGAACTAAAATTAGAAATTCCATATGATCCAGCTATCCTCCTCGTAGTATCTTCTCCAAAGGGCTAAAGACATCATACTACATCAACACATGCATACTAATGTTTATAATAATACAATTATTAATTGCTTAAAAACCTGTATATCTATCAACAGACAGAAAAATAAAATGTGATAACTATTTGTAATGGAATATTATTTAGCTATAAAGAAGGACAGATTTACAGCATTTGTAGAAAAATGGATGCACCAGGAAAGTAAAATTAAACACATAAACTTAAATATCAAATAGTATATCTCATGTGGATAAGACAAAGGACAAAGATGACAATATAGGAGACAAGGGAATGTATCTCTTGCAAGAAGGAAGAGGTTCTGAAGACCAAAGATAAGAAGAGAGGGTGAGAGGAAGGGCAAATGAGTATAATGTAGATATGGAATGTTCAAAAACTTAATAACTTCAATGAATATGCAATAACATTAGTAACATCAATAATAATAAAAATGGGAAAATGCAGTTAAGAAGAGGGAAGAAGGCAGGAGAGAAGGGGATTTTTTTTAAAATCAAGCTGTTTATGTACATGTACCCACTCCCCAAGATTACTGTAAACTGCATATTGTGCACACGTGTAGTAATAGTAAATAAAATAAAATGTAGAATACTAACATACCATTTTTGATCACCTTAAAATAAAAACCATAGTCATATTAACAGACTAAAAAAGCATTTAAAATATTTCAATATTATTTTATGATTAAAATCACTAGTAAACTAAGAATACAACTTTTCAATTTGGAAAAATATAATCTGTCAAAAACCATCTGGAGCAAAGTAATATTGCCCAATACCATTACATCTACACAAAGAACAGTAAGTATGAGTATTAGGAAAAAAAACCCCAAAATTAAAGAGAATGAGAAAAAGTTTTAATAAAACTTCAAATAATATTCAGGTAAGCTATTAAACCTTAATATAATTTAGAAGTTTCAGGATACTGTCAAAAATATGATTACAAAACTTTTACAGTAACAGATAAGGGTTTATCTTCATGATATAGGTTTAGGGAAAGAGTTTTTCACAAAAATTATTAGTTTTACTCTAGCAAGGACATTACAGGAAAGAAAATAATCATCAGCCTAGGAGAAATATTTGCATATCACATATTTAACAAAGGACTTGAATCCAGAATATATCATTAATTCTCAAAATTCAATAAGAAAACCAAAAGACCTAACTAAAAATCAGCAAAATATCTGCATATGTTAACAGTGTAGATTTACAGATGGCAAATAAATAAAATACATGAAACATCATCATGAAAATACATGAAACTTCATTTGATAATAGGGAAATACAACCTAAAGCTGTGTTGAGATACCACTATCAAAAATGTCTATAATATCAATTAAAAATATCCTATCAGCACTTTGTAGGTGCTATTTTCATCCACATCCATGACCATCTATGGTAAATCTACATTCTTTGGCAATGTTCCTAGGTTTAATTCTTGAGCATATCTTGAAGTAGTTTGCAAACTAAGTTCCAAAGACAGCAGAAAGCATTAATGCTCTGAGAAACTGGCAATAAAATATTTGGTTACATGAGTCTGAATTTTCACAGAATTATTCCAGGATTTATATGCCAGATGTAGATGTCAGGTACTATGATGGTTATTGCGGCAAATCCATCCATAGAGAGAAATTTCATAACAACTTCATCCTTGAAGTATACAAATCATGGCATCTTATCCATGACAAATGTTAGACCATGAACTGTCAAGATTGAGTGGTTAGATAGCAAGTTTATGGCCTTTGAGAAAGTGAGAGATGACATAAATAGTATAGTAACCATGAAGCGCTTTGTGTCCAGGAGTGCCAAGACCACCAGGGCAAACACCATTTCTGACTAAGGACAACTAATACGTTGACTTGTATTTTATCTTAATCACTGTAGCTCAGGGTAGTGTTTCTTAAACCCATCAGCTTGCAATATTCTTTATTTAGTTGCTGCAGTTCTTTGGGTTCTGTGTTTTGCCAATTTTCCTTCAAGTCTAGTTGAGTTGCTGAGTTAATTTTATGACATGAAATGAAAATTAAATAACATAAATAAATAAAAATAGAACATCAGTTCTAGTTAGAATACAAAGCAACTAAAAGTCACATGCATTGTTAGTGGTAATAAATGGCTACTCTGGAAAACACTTTGGCCTTTTCTTATAAAACTAAACATGTTATTACCATATAACTCAGCAATTTCACTACTGGGCATTTATCCAAGAGATAAACCTGTAAAGAAATGTGTATAACAGCATTATTTCTAATGACACCAATTTGAAATAACCCAAAATTCTATCAACAAATTAATGGACAAAGCATAGTGTTATATCCACATAATGAGATAATACTCAAGAACAAGAAAAACATAAACTTTTGATTCACATATCAAATTAGAATACCGAATATGCAGGAAGAAAGAAGTCCATCTCAAAAGATTACACACTTTATGATTCCATTTATATGACATTCTCAAAAAGATGAAGATACAATGGCAACTACTGCTAGGGCTTAGGATTAGAGGGAGACTATGACTACAAAAGGATGACATGAGGTAGTTAGTGTATGCAGTGATGGTACTGTTCTGTATCCTTACTATTGCGGTGTTCATATAAATCTACTCATGTATTAAAATTTGTATAACTATATAATGAAGTCAATTTCACTGTAACTTAAGACATTTAAAAATTATTTTATAAAATGAAAGAAACATGTAATACAGAAGGATGATTATGCATCTCAGTTTGCCTCAAGCAGCGTTTTTATGCCTTTGAGCTGGTATAATTTTTAATAATGTTATTCTCAAAATGTCTGTCTTGAACTGCAAATTATATGCTCTTCTTAAACAGGAAACTACTCATTATTATTTTAAGTTATGCAAAGAAAATTAAAGAGGATACAACTTTGGTTTACCATTGATATAGAATAGGATAGATCTTGCATGATATATTCACTTTTCTTTGGAAAGAGAAGGGAAAAAAAGCAATGGTGGCTTCAGCTGAAGTAAATTTGACAAATTTTAAAATAAAAATTTCAAAAAGAAGTACAAGGTGGCTCTCAATGGTTATAAAATAAGAAAGTATTTTGCATTAATAGCCTGTATCTGTGTTAGAACTTTGTCAGTAACTGAAGATAACAGGTGATGGGAAATGTTGGTGGTCTTCTTGTGCTGCTGAAATGCAAATGGCAGGCACTAACATGGATTATCCTATGATGTTTCTTACTCAAGCTACTCCACTGTCTCGTACTTATGAATGGCATTTGGTAAAGAAGTTCATGCCTGGCAATTACTTGACTAATTATCCTCAAAGAAGAAAACCACTATTACCCTAATTTGGAGAGAGAAATTACATAGTAGTCACACATAGATTACATATATTATTGTCACCCACTGATTTAATAGGAGAAAAGATTATGTCATTAGTGTTAAAAGTGTCCTAGGGCAGGTTCTCTTTAGCAAAGTGACTCAGTGCAATAATGTGACTGCTGGTTATCTTTGACAGGAAGAAGACAGAGAGAGTTCAATTAAATGTAATTTTCATACGAAAACTTTAGGGACACCTTTATTTTTCATTTCATTTGCAGAATTATTAAAGAATATATTTTTCCCCATGACTAAAATTTGTTCTGAATGTTTCCAGTGCAGTCAACACAGTGAAATGGAGGCTTTCCTTCTATGTAAGAGTCAGCACCCTTGCTCTACTTCAACTCTGAAAAAAAGACATGATTCTTATTTCAGCTATCACAATGATCTTTCATTTCTGCTTTCTTCTATTTGGTACTCTTTTATAAAACTATTTTATTAGATGTATTTCACATATCATAAAACTCACCCTCTTAAATTATACAATTCAGGGTTTTTAGTACATTCACATATATGTACAATCTTCTCTACAATTGGTTTTAGATTTTAGATCACTTTAATCACATTGAAAAGAGATATAGGGCTGGGAATTTAGATCAGTGGTGTAAGCGCCTGCCTGGCAAGCACAAGGGTTGTGAGTTTGACCTCTGGTACCAAAAAAAAGATATTGTACATTTTAGCTATTTTCCCCTAGCTCTTCATCTCTCTTTTACAGCTATAATGTTATGGAAAAACATCCAGTCTTTCACGGCTAGATATTATGTTAGCTGTGGTTTGTAGATGTCCTTTACCAGATGAGGAAATTTCTTGCTGTTGCGAGCTTTTAACGAATTTGTGTTATCATGAAAAGTTGTTGTATCATATGTTTTCCAAAGGTGGTTATAACATGATTATTATTTTTTGTTCCACTACTACTATGTACTGAAATAATCAGTTTTTCATATATCAAATGACCTTGAATCCTTGGATGCAGTGGATCACGGTATATAATTCCTTTTATATGTTCCTGAATTTGGTTTGCCAGTATTTTGTTGAGGTCATTTGACCTCAATATGATTCCTCCATACTGTTGGTAAACATTGTTCTTATAGCACAGTATTCCCTTTTTCTTTTTTTCATTTTAATATTGGCTTAACAGAATAGGATGTTCAGTTCTGGGCCTACTAGATAAATAAAACAGTTCATGATTACCTCCTTTTTTATTATGATAGTTCATTTATACTCAAAATGCATAGCTGCTTCTAAAATGCAAGATGAGGAACAAAATCTATTTTTAAAGTTTTAATTTCTTTACAAAGTTCACTAGTTCTGTGAATTGAATTGCAGCTATTTTGCTTATTTCCTCAAATTTGACTTTCATTAGTTTTCTTCTTTAACGGAGGAATTAACTAGCTATCCTTGGTGGAATTATTATCATTGTAACAAGTAGCACAATTTATTAACAATTGAAGTGGAATGATACTAAGTTCAATTAAAAGGAGTTAGGCTGAGAATCCAAGTCTATAACCAACCTCCTCAGCCTACCAGGTCAAACTTAAATAGTGTGCACTGCTCCCTTTATTATTGCTCTTCTTTTCCATTTGTTTCCAAGTTTATTGTGCTTCATTATCTTTGACTTTTCTGTCTTTTGGTTATGCAGTGCACATATTGCAGCCAAGAAGGTTTGTGTCCACATTTCACATATTTGGGCTTCTGAAATGACAATTCTGCCAAAGGAATTCAACATGACTAAATTAGCAGTCAAGGAATGGGAGTGTGTTGTTCAGGAAGAACTTTGCATAGCGGATCATTGTTGCATCCTTTTCAGATTCTGTTTTCATTGTGTCAAACTCTCATCCTCAGTATCTTCAGTGACTCATCCTCCCTGCTATAAGTCAAGCCTTCTGAGCTTGCTATCCATAGTTTCCATATTGTGACATATGTTATCTAAGCTCATTACTACTTTTCCATCAAACACTATTTGCTATACTCAGGCTGGCTTCCTCATTGCCCTATAACAGTGATGAGAAACCTACCGTGCGTGTGCCACACTGGGCTATTTGTTATGACTGAAAGCCACAAGAGCTTTGCCATCACTGTCCTAGAAGCGAATTGAGTTCCTTCTTCCCTCCACACATGCTTGTTTTCCTTATGTTGTGATTCTCCCCCATCTCCTCTACATTAATCCCAACACTGCAAAGCCCAAATCAAACTTCTCTTATTCATCAAGTCATTGATTAAACCACAGCACTTACAATTATCAGTACATATTTATAGTGGTGGCATTGTCTACTATTAATTATTGTTTCATATGTGTTACGATTCTCTTCCTTGATATATTTTACAAGCTATTAGTAGGACAGTGATCACATTTCATACCTCCTAGTTACCTCTTGTACATGATAGGTGCTTGTAAATATTTATACTAATAAAAAAAGGAACCCCATCTTATCAGTATATACACTTGCAAGACATAATATATTTATCATGGTTATATATATATATATATATATATATGATTTTTTTCACATTTTGGTACTTTTTGCTTTTTTCCCTCCCCTCTTTTCTGTTCCCCCATTCCAAGATCCCTTTCTCATTCTTTCAAAGACTTTTGATTCACTGATCCTTTGTAATGATTTTAGTGTCAATTTCATTAATTTCCTCTATGTTTTTATGATTTCTTCTATTAGTTTCAGATATGAATTGTTACTTTCTTTATAGGACATTGATATACATTATTAGATTATTTATTTGGGCTTACTCTATTCTTTTTATATGGGCAAGCACAGCTATAAAAATCCCTCACAGAACGCCTTCAGGTTTTGATACATAATGCTTTCATGTTCACTTGCTTCTAGCCTTATTTCTCCTGTGATGTCTTCTGTGAACTCTTGTTTACAAACTCTTGTCCACAAAGCTGGTTTAATTTTATCCATCTTTTCTTTTTTCATTCCCTTCTATTCTTTTTCCATTCCCTTCCCTAGTTTCCTCTTTCAGTTTCTTCCTATTTCACAATATATATATTGTACACTTTAGTTCTTATTTACATTTTCAGTTTCTCCCACCAGAGAGATAATGTAATATAATGTAATATATGTATATACACACATATACATATCTGTCTGATTTATTTCATTTTTGATTATGGTCTCAAGTTTCATACATTTAGCTTTAAATATCTCAAGTTTATCCTTCTTTATGGCTGAGTATTGATCCATTATACTTAAAAAACCACATCTTGTTTAATCCAGTATACATTGATAGGCATTTGTATTGCTTCCAAGTTTTAGCTGTTACAAACTGTGCTGCTATAAATACGGGTGCGCATATATTCTTGTAGTGTGTGTGATACTTTTGATTCTTCTGGGAAGATACACAGAAGCAGAATAGCTGGGTCATATGGAACCTCTAGCTTTTTGAAGAATCTCCACACTCATTTCCACAGTGACTGCACCAACCTACACTCCGAAAAGTGAGTGTAGCCTTCATTTCCAACAATGAAGTGCTCTTTTGTATCCACGGACCCACCAGTATTTGTTATTAGTTGTTTTCTTGATGCTAGTCATTCTTTCTGGACTGAAACTGAATCTCAGCATTGATTTAATTTGCATTTCTCAAATGACCAGTGATGTTGAACATTTCTTCACATATTCATGTGTCAATTGTACTTCTGAAAAGTGTCTATTCATCTCAGATGCCCATTTTTGGATTAGGTTTTTGAATTTAGAAGGTCTGGGTTTTTTGTTTGTTTGTTTGTTCTTCCAGTTCTTTATATGTTCTAGATACCATACCTTTGTCTGAAGAAAAGCTGGCAAAAAATTTTTTCCACTATGTGGATGGGTTTTTGTTATGGAAAGTCTTCTCTGTCAAATTTCAAGACTAACTTTTTAAGATATAAAAGTTAGAGTTGATAATTGTTTTCTTTCCTGGCTTGAAAATTTTCACTCCATGCTCTCCTAACCTTTAAGGTTTGTGCTTAGAAATCATTGTTTTTTTGATGGGCTTGCCTTTATAGGTTACTTTGCTGTTTTTCTCTAACAACTTTTAGTATTCTCTCCCGTTGAATGTTTAGAAACTTGATTAGGATGTGTTGTGAAGACATTTTTTTCTGATTTTAGCAATATGGGGTTCTAGATGCCTCTTGTACTAGAATACTGAATTCTTTCCTTAGAATTGGAAGAATCTGTGGTATAATTTCATGAAGAAATTGTCTGTGTATTTTGAGTTATCTTCTATTTTTGCCTTTACTCCTATAATCCTGAGATTGGCTTTTCTGAGTCATCTAGAAGCTGTTGGATACAGTTTACACAGTGTTTTGTCATTTTTATGATATTGAGTTTATCATTTAATACATTCACCTTATTTTCTGCTTCTTACACTGTTTTCACATTGTTTAATCTACTACACATATTTTACATTGAATTTTTTCATATCTTCCATTTCTAGTTGCTTTCCTTCTTTTAATTTCTAATTCTTTTCTAAAGTGGCCATTCATGACTTGTATTGTCTTACTTAGCTCAATTAGCTTATTGTTTTTGCCCCATTTTTGGTTTTTTCAAGCTCAAACCTTTCATTGGTAAAAATTCTTCATCTGTTTAAGTCCCTTTTGAACTGATTAAACATTTTATGTATTCATTTATATGCTTTTATCTCTTCATGCACTTTGAACATTTGATTTTTGGGTTTTTGCCTGTAACTTCCTCAGCGTAAGATCAGCTTTTAGGGAGTCAGGAGCTTGGGAAGCATGTTGTCACTTGTTTTCTCATATTTCTAAGGCTTTTTAACTGTGGCTTGAAGATAATTTAGTGTAGAGAATCTTTGCCATTACTGTGGCGACATCTTTATTTAAATTCTGTCTTCCTGCATCATGCCTTTGGATTTGGTTACATTTTAGTGTTTTTACCCCTCTTCAACCTATAGAGTTTAAACTCTTCAGAGGGGGAAATACACAGTAATGTTAAAAACACACACACAAAACAGATACTGTCATACAGCAAAAACCAATTAAAAGCAAAAATCATGCCGCCATTAACAATAAAAAGCAAATCAGCAATAATAACAGTCAAATAAACTGATACTGACTTACCAAAAAACAAATAATAGCTACAATTGTATCATCATTAACAATTGAAAGGAGATCTACAATAATAATAGGTACAAAGACAAACTGAATATTGATATACAGTAAATATCTATTAAAAGCAACAACTATGCCACTATTAACAATAAAAAAGAATTCAAGTCATACATGGTAGCACATGCCTATTATCCACACACTCAGGAAGTTGAGGCAGTTATTAATGGCAATGTACCTTTTACCATAATAATTTAACTTCAAACATTTGTAGTTTTCAAATATCCCTTGAACATTATGGAAAAAATACTATGAGAGACAAAGCAGAAACTGTCTCCTCTAATTTTTTCAAGTTAAGTCTTACTTACATTTTGAACTCACATATATGGTTACCAGCCTACATGAGGAAACATAACTATCAGAGAAGGCTAACATTCACAATGTAAGAGTGCTCTAAATAAAGGAAGTGTGGAGTTTCAAAGATGGCGGACTTAGAGGTAGCAGGATATGGAGCCTCTCTGAGAGAGACAGCTCAAATGCCAGAATAGAACACCCTGGAATGATCCAAACAGAGTGCGATGGACTCTCTCAACCCAGAACGAAACTGAAGGGAAAGAGACTTCTCGAATACGAGGTCCCAGGGCTACCATTAGAGAAGCTAAGATCGGCAAGCACTGAACTGTCGCTGAGCCACCTGAAATCGTGCCTGAGATCCACTTGAGTGACCGAACTCGCGCTGAAGCGACTGGCTTGAGTGGCCACAGCGAGGAGCTGAACAGCCCTGTGCGTGGCTCGCCCAGAACCGACCCTGCACGCGACCCACCCAGAGGCACTGTGAATTCCTGCTGCAGCCGCACTGAGGTCAGAGGTTGGGGAGCCCAGCAGTTCTCAGGGACCAGAATCAACACACGGTGAGTGATGGGAATGGGGCCCTCCTGTGGGAAAGGGGCAACTAACTAGATGACATATTGGAGTTGGACAGGAAAGCCCTGGCTCTGTAAGGAAGTGGCTTCAGTTGGTTGCTCCCCTTGCAGAGCAGATTTGTGGAATCTACTTAGACTGGGCTGGGACCCAGTGGGTCATCACAAATCAATTGGTTCCCCGAGGGTGGCGCACACTGATGCAGTGAAGGCCCTCAAAGGTTGACTGGCCTGGAGGGGAGAAGCCAGCGTATACTACCCTTGCTTACACTTCACTCTCTGATAGCAGAGGGCAGAGGGAAGAAGCGCCTAGCCTACACACTCCAGAAGAATCCTAACCAACAAGAAAAGGGGCTGGGAATTACACTATACACTTGTATGGAAGGAACCAAAAACATGAAGAAAGGGAGAAATAAGAAAAAGCCCCCAGCTCCCAACTCTGAGAATATTGATCCAGGAGAGGTAAATATAAAAGAGACTGGAGGGCAGCAAACACGCAACATCAAACACAGCATCAGTGGACATAAAGAGATATCTTCAGGACCTCGTAAATGAGATCAAAACTAAAATATTAATTCAAGTTAAACAAGAGATAAGTAAATTAATAAAAGAAAGGCTGGGCATCTCTCAAGAAGACACGGAAGAATGGAGGAACACAAAAGGAAAGAAACGTGAATGAAGAATATTAAAAAAACCCTAGAATTCATGAAGCAGTTTCAAAGAGATCACCAGCAAACTAAAGACTCCATAGAAAGTTGGCAAAACTCCTTGAAAGAAACCAAAGATAGACTATCAAAAATTGAACACAGGCTTGCAATGTGTGATCATGAAAGGGAAGATCTCTTAAAAATAACAAGGGAGCAGGAAGTAACAATACAAAGGCTAGAGGATGACAAGAGGATCTATAACTTAAGAATAAAGCATGTGAATGAAGAAGCAGGAGGCAAAACAGAAGAACTGCAAAGGCTATTCACAGAAATTATTAAGGAAAACTACACAAACATAGAAAAAGGAAATGATATGCAGACATATGAAGCATACAGAACTCCAGCCACCTCAACCAAAATAGAGCTACACCCAGACACATAATAATCAAGATCCCAGAAATTCAATATAAGAACAGAATATTAAAAGCCATCAGAGAAAAGAAACAGATCACCTATAAACAAAAACCCATCAAAATCACAGCAAATCTCTCAGCACAGACCATCAAGTCAAGAAGAGCTTGGAGTGAAATAATTCAAGCCCTGAAGGAGAACAATCTCCAGCCCAGATTGACGTATCCTGCAAAATTCTCTCTAGAAATTAATGGAGGAAAAAGATGCTTCCATGACAAAGAGGAACAGGGAAAATTTGTGACCACCAATCCAACCCTATAAAAAAAATACTAAAGGACATTTTAGAAAGAGAGAAAAAGAATACCAGCATTTCAGGAACAGTGGCAGAGAGGCCTCAGTGAACAGGGCAGACAGTGGAGTGGAAGAGAAAAATAGACTACCAATGGCAGAAAAATAGAATAGCAGAAATGAGGCAGAGAAGATTGGCTATAATCTCTAGTATAGAGGGCCTCTAAATACTAACAGAGAGAAACACAGGCAGAGTAGATCAGGAGATAGGGTGCATTGATATGCTCTATATAAGGAGGCAGTGGGACCCAAAATAAGCAGTGCACACTATGGGAGTGAAAGGGGAGGAATTGTCTAAAAAAGGAAGGCAGAGGATATTGTTAATTGGGTAACAAGATTTAAAGTCTACATTATTCTCATCACTCTGCTTGGATGGATTACATGCTGTTCCAGTTTGTCTACTTACACTAGACTTGAGGACAAGGTAAGCTATCCCAAAAATGAGGACATTATATGGTAATCATCCTTAATTTCCTATCAACTTAATCTGAAGCCCTATATAACTTATACTGTCCTATTATGACTGATCTTATTTGAATCTGGTTTGTTAGATTGCTGTTTTGTATTGACTGATTTTATTCAAATCTGTTATGATTGATAGCATCAAGTCTAAGAGTATAGGCAACTACACTGAAGGTGACAAGATTCACTAAGATACCCACTCTGGTTTGATTATTACTTGCTTTTGAAGTCTTATAATGTCTCCAATGCTTTGTTTTTATTAATGTTGTTTTATACTGCTGAGACATCATGGTAACCATTGTAGATCACCTTATATTGTGGTTTTATATGACTTTTTGCTTCATGCTTTTCTAGGAATTGTTTTGTTTTGTCTTGCTTTGTTTTGTTTTTCTCTATAATACAGAAAGGATATACATGTAGGAACTCATGCATGTGTAGAGCTTATAAACAGTTTATGAGAACCAACTATATAATGCATGTTGAAATGAACAACTATTTTGAAGAAACAGAGATACTACAGTATCCAGTGCTGACTCCGTAATGTCACGATATGAAATCCAGCAATGCTATCATTCTTTGTTCAAAGTGATTTTAGCTTGTTTTATTTGTTTAAGTTCAACACACATTAAGGTATGGACAGCTGTTTGGAAGAGAATGAGAGACAGTATGACAGCCATTCTTGGCTTCCCTATTGTCTGGTCGTGAAGACCTGAAACGCCCTCCTCGTACTGCTTAAATCAGTTCCATAGTATGTTTTTTCATGTGAATTCCCTGTATGTGATAATATGGACAACTATTAGGAAGAAAACAAGTGTCAATATGATAGAAAGTAAATATCTCTGATTGTCAAGCTTCGAAATTTATTTCTCTTACATTGCTTTCTTGTGACCCACTTTGTTCTGTTTTGTTGTGTTTAATTTTACCCTTTTGATATAATTGCATGTATGTTTGAGTGTGTAAGACGGATGACCATATTGCTGGTTTTGTCAGATCATGGAGCAGAACTGTTAACAGCGTCACTGTTTGAATGTATACTTTGCATGTTTTAATTATGTAATTTGAACAACTATTTCCAAGATGTCAGTATGTAATTTGTCAAGTAATGATTTCTTAGTGGTTTTTTTTTGGTTCTTTTCCCTTTTTCCTTGGAATTCTGTATTGTTGCTACCCTTTATTCTGTATTTTTTTCTCTTTAAATAAAATTTTAAAAAAAATAAAGTGAAACAGAGCTAAAACATAGATATTTTCCCCTTTTTGATATTCCTACTATAATCCAGAGGTCCAAAAATGCACCTGCAAGTCAAATTCAATCTACTCTATTTTTTAAGTGTCCCATGAACTAAGAACTTCTGTTCACATTTTTAAATTACTTGAAAAAAACAAAAAACAGAATCTCTCATGTGTGAAAATGATATAAAATTCAAATTTCAGTGTCCATAAATAACAATGTATTGTAACATCGCTAGCTCAATTGTTAACATACTCTGTCATGGCTGCTGTTATACTACAATGGCAGGACTGAGTAGTTTTAATAGATACCCATGGCTTATAAACTTATTTACACTTTTACTCAATAGAAAATATTTTCAGATCCCTACTATGAACAATGACCCTCTTTCATCAGGATTAGGAACAGATAGAGCTAATTCTGGGCAGGAAACTGCAAAGGTATTATTCTCAGAGTAAGGAAATCCTATTGCTAGAAATCCAGACAAGAATGCATATTACAGCAAGATATTTGGCTTGGTATTATCCAGAGAGAATATAAGTATATCTAGGAATGAGACTCTACCTCATTTGCCACATAATTTTGCTATTCAAAATACATGTCTCAATTTCACTTTTCTCATTGCTGAAACAAAATACCTAACACCAAAAGTTAAAGGAGGAAAGATTCATTTAGCTCAGAGTTTGTAGAGGTCCATAACAGGCTGGCTCCGAGGCCAGGTGGCAAATGCAAAGGGAAACAATTCATGGCAGTTGAAGACAGCAAGAGTAGCAAGAGGGGACAGGAACAAACCTCTTTCTGTTCTTTATATTATATGTAGGCTACTTGCCTTAGGGTAAGTGTAGCGCTCACACCCTTAATCCCAACATTAGAGAAGGAATCAATCACAAACTCTAGATTCAGCCACCAGAAAGGCCAACTCTTATGACTGCATGAGGCTTTGGGGAGACATTTAGACACAAACCATTACAATGTGAAAACTGAGACTCTAGTAACTACAGGATTATTAGGATTCATAATTGGTGTGAAAATTAGTTTTTTTTTTATTTTAAAGAAAGATATTAATAAAATTACATGGTTATTTGCTCATGTCCTTTATAGGTATTCTTCAGTTATATTTATATGAATTTTAAAAATATATTCATTTTTGATTAAGTTTTTTAATAATGCAGCATTAAGTATACACTAAAATAATTATGCTAACAAAAATTGATGTAACTATTAAAATGTGTAAAATTTATCAGGGGATTTAGCTCAGCGGCATAAGTGCCTGCCTTGCAAGCACGTGGTCGTGAGTTCGATCCCCGGTACCAATAAAAAAAAAAATTATCATCAGGCTCTTTCAATAAATTATAGGAAGGTAGTAAGCAAACACCTTCTTTCAACACCATAATTAGTTATTATACTTGTGCACACTTATTTATTTAATTCTTACTGTGGAAACACTTTTTGGCCAGGTTTTCTGGCCAAATGCACTTGAAGTGGTGGTGAATATTAAAAAAAAACTATCCTATCAAGACTTAATGCATTTAATTAGTTGATTGTAGATGTCAAGTATCTTTACCCTTTTGATAGATTACTCTAAGAAGTAGGCTAACAACCCCAATTTGCTGACTAATTGAATTTTGATATATTCTGTAGAGCTGCTTTCCCCCAAATAATTGAATTTACAAGTAGTTAAATCTGACAGATTCAGTAATACCTGCCAAAGTCTCATTGTACTTTGTTAAATTATGAAAACGTAGCCAGTTTGTCATGTCCTGGGGAAAGATAATTGAAGACATGTTCCCAAGGAGGCGAAGTAGTAAGGCAATGTGATTTGTCATATGTTAAAAATGCCCAGTGGTCGATTTGATATATTGTCACTGGATGTATTAAATCATCTTCCATAAAAAGAAACAAAATATTCTAAATAGGTATATGTGCAGCTTTTTGTTCATAATGCATATGCATATATATATGTATATATATATATTCACATTAAAGCAAAGGCAGGTGTGTTTTTTACTATTAGCTAAAATAGAGCTCAATTAACACATGTGTTCCATTTCTAACTTAGCTAAATAGTACAATCCCTCAAAATCTATATAAAATTCCAGTAGCATCTAGTCATTACCTTCACTAAAAAGCCAAGGTTCACTACAAAAGAATAGAGGCAAGCTTTATTAATTAAGACCTAAAGAATGTGAAATTCCTAATAAGCCAACTTCAGCCAGCTTGCAATGTGTAAACAAGTTTGCTGAATAAATTAATACAATTGAAAGAGAGATGCTTGAATACTTAAGGGAACAGCTGTTTTTCAAGCACTTTGGAAGCATTATTTATACTCAGGTAATTACTATGCAAAAAAGGTTGTGGTGCCTTGAAAGATGACTGCATTTGAGTCAAAAAGCCTTTCTTAAAAGTAGTACAACATAGTTCCTTATCCTGAGCTTTGATTTCATCAGTAAAGCCAAAATTTAAAATATTATCTCATAACACTGTAGGTGGTCTCGATGAGTTCAAATAAATGAATTCTGATCGTCAGGAGCTACATAAATATTAGATATTGTTATGTACAAAAATTACTAAACTTATATGATAAAAATTAGTTTAGAAAAATTCCACTCTGGATAGGGAAAAGGAGAAAAGGAAGAAGGGAAAAGATTATAGATATATATGTGTATATATATATATTTTGTATATGCATATATATTTATATATACACAAGATAGATAACTATACTGGTAATCTCTGTTGATTCATTGAAAAGAATAGTTTGTGCTTTCATTGTTTGATCAGTTTTTCACACCTAAATCTTGTACTCTGAACAACTACTTCTAAGATAAAAATATGCAATATATTAACTAGTGTTAATTTCCTATTTTCTAAAATTCTGTATCTTTTTTTCTGTTTTGCTTTTTAAAATAAAAAAAATCTACAATATAATTTTATAAATGTATACATATAAAAAGATCCCACAGTATAATTTTACAGATCAAGTAACTGGGGCACAGAATAGTCAAGTGACTTGTCCATGGGCATAAAGCTAGTTAACGGCAGAGTGGCAGCTGAAATCTAGGGCCTCATAACATATTACCAGTATTCCTATCTCTTAATCATAGCTGTTTTCCCAAAGGACCATTCTACTTTCTTAGCGTTCTTCTTGTAGCTGAATCATTTTAAAAGATGCCTACTAACACAAATGTGTTTCTTAGGTATTCATGTTTTTTTAGAATTTCACTTTGGAATGTTAAATAAACTTTAAAAAGCATAGAGAAGTCACCAAAATAGGTGTTCAAAAAAACACAGTCTGTGCCCTCAAAGAATTCTCAGTCTTAATGGAATGCTCTCTCCATAGACCTAAGTACCCATTGCCTTTCTTTATTCTGGTGTTAGACTGCCAAAGCCCTGACTACCCAAACCATCTGTATTAAAAACTTCTCCCTTATCTCTTCTAATACCTGAGGCTCAGGTTTCAGGAAAAAATGACCAAAATACATCAGTTTGGTTCCTCATGTGTAATGATTTCCTATTTTTTATTGTGAAAATATCACAAAATTCCATAACTAATAAGAGAATCACAAGAGTTAATACACTATGTATCATCTTCTCAGTAGTTACTCAGAGTACAAGATATAAACAAGGATTCTCTCTTACTAAGAAGAAATATAA